>OMLP01021062.1:12017-54788 GCA_900302685.1 Spondyliosoma cantharus
TCGTTTTTTTTTTTTTTTTTTTAATTCCCTCGATTAGTACCAGATGATAAACATAACCCCGAGATGGGGCTGAATGATTAATTATTTTCTGTCAAAATCACGGTTGCATGAAATTCATATTGCAAGATCCTTGATTCTAATCAGAGCTTTCATAATTAACGTTGTCTTAACAAGCAGTACAAGATGAAAGGTTTCAGTTGCAAACCATCAATTTTTCAGCTTTCTTTCTGTCGCAGATGCCTTTGCTCCACTGTAATTTAATTTTGCGAGTTGGCAGAACAACAACAAAGAAACTCTGCTCAAAGAAGAGTCACCGCTCCCATTGTGTAACTTTGACGTTTTAAAAAAATGGACAGGGCTATGTCTTTTTAAAGCACCAAGGATAGTGGATGTTGAACTTTAATGTAGTTGTTTGCCATATGTGTTGCCATGATTACATTATTGGTAGTACAGTATTACTGAGTAATGTTAAGTATACCATCATTATACAGTAATGGCTAAATTGGTAAATGTGTCTATATTTTACTTTGAAATTGAAGAAGAGTGGAAGAAGCTCATAATAAAACTGGCTATTTTATATGATTGACTGAGACCATTAGTTGCTTGTTGAGGTCATCAGTGTTTTTCTGAATCCTGTGTTAATCTGACGTGTCCATAATGAAAAGCAAGAATTTTCAGCAAACATCTACAGCTTGTTCAAGACTGACACATTTTCTAGATGTTTTTCCATCTTCATCCTTTGATAGAAAATAAATGCAGCAGTCAAATCTCAAGTGCATTCTTGATGCAAATGTAGACTGGGATTTGCTTGGACAGAAGGCAACGAATCGTAAACTTCTGACCTTTTCACGTGATAAATAATGAGGCGGTGATGTTGGGTGTAATGCAATTACTATTCATGAGGGGTGCAGGCATTCCATTGTTCTTTTCTCCCTTTCTGTCTTTATTTAGGCTTCATGAAAACATCTCAAATTAAAGAAGCAAATGAATCTCTCTCTCTTGTTGTAATAAATCATTCTCTTTTCTCTCCCACTGCAGTCAGAAAAACATGTGCGGAGGCGGACTTCGTGTGTCAGAATGGCCAATGTGTCCCGAAGCGATGGCACTGTGACGGGGAGCCGGACTGCGAGGATGGGACCGACGAGAGCTTAGAAATCTGCCGTGAGTAGATGCTTTTCTCTCTGATGAACCACGCGTTTATGCCAGGTTGAGCAATGATAGAAACGTATTTGCTACAACCCATTTCAGAAATATGTCATCAAGAAGTATATCTGAAGAACCACACTGATGTTACAGTTCAAATTGCAACTACTGAAAATCCCATTTTTTTTTTTTTATATCACTGCTCTCTGATTGAAAGGTAGGAAATCCACATCAAAGCGACATTCATCTTCAGGCAGTCATGGAATTTTTTTAAACTTACCAAAGAAGTTATTCCAGGACATTATTTCTTCATACTTGATTTTGGTTAAAGCGCAAGTATGATGTGTGTTTACGTCCAACCTCAGCTGTCAAAAAGGGACCTTGTTAATGTGTGACATTATCAAAGAGCCTTACCATTCTTCACTGATTTATTTCTCAACAACTTTGCTTTGAAATTCAGTAATTTCTAGCAGCCAACATCTGCAAAACAAACACCTGAATGAATCAACGAACAAGAGGTTGGTTTTTTTTTTTTACAAAATGTTAAGTGAAAACTGATTTTCATATCCATACCTCTAATATGGACAGAAAGCAATGACTTCCTGGGATGTGAAAATTTGAGATGTGCTTTTGGGTTCGGAGATGGGACGAGTCCTTCATCACCAGCATTTTGTCAGATCAATTGGTTGCATTTTCATGGAATCTGTGACATCAAATATCATCAACATTATCCTCCAAATCATTAAGAGTGCTTTTATGTATCTAAAGCATCGATCAAACATGGTTTGAGTAATTAACCTGTAAAATGGACACTGTGGTCATTTGTTAAGAGGTACTGTAACCCACATTTGTCAATGCAGTATACAGTTGGGGCTCAGGTGACAGCGGGACCCAGAACTTAAGTCTTTAAAGTCTTCCGTTAATATGCTGCATGATGATTATTAATCCTGCTCCCTCTGCCTTCTGCTGTACACGGGTCAGCTACTCCTGTTATATTTATATTAATTTAAACACACAACTGAACAGTTTGCAGAGCAACAAAGCACTGAAATGCAGATTTACAACAAGGCAGACCATTAATAAGAAACTATACATGTGTCCTCCAGAGGGTCAGATGGTGCGAGCAGCCTTAATCACTGCAGTGTGTGTAACAGGTTTAGGTTAAAGCAATAAACACGGAGGGCAAACTGACCTAAAAACAGTTTATCCAACCAGTTAGAAGCTGTTTGCCTGCTGTGCTTATTGGAAGGCAAAAATGAAACCGACACAAGGGTCCTTGATACAGAGGCCACCACACTCAAGCTACTGTAGTTGTGGTCATTATGTTAATACACAATGTCAGGTATCTGTTTAGGTTTAGACTTGTACATACAGTATTTTGCTAAAGTTCTGATGGCCTGATGTAATATATTAATTTTGGGTTGTTGTTTCTAAATACCACTTCCAACACTGAGATGATACAATGTGAAAACTTTTCCTTGAGGTCCATAAACCATGTCATCCAACTGCACTACTTTTTCAGAGAGCGTAGTAGATTTCCTGCTGTGTCTATACAACCTCTCACTGTTGCAGAAATGCAGTGAGGCACTTAAAAGCAGTGAGGGGGGTCCCCAGTGAGCAGCACTGTCAAATAAATAAGTTGTTTAAATGGAACCAAGGAGAGCTGCTGAGCTTTAGACTGAATAACTGTGATGCTCGCTTTTGCTGAGGTGCTCATAGATAAGTGATGACAGAAAGTATTTACACTGAAGTTGACTTTTAATGAGAATCTCTGGCGTGTGCTGCCTTCACTGTGCAGTTGTAAAGACTAATGGACTTTGGCATCTCCTCAGGTACAGAGATAAACATCAGAGGGAAGATGAAAGTACTTCATCAAACACTTGCTTGATGGATTTTTACTGTGCTTACTGAAATCTTCCTGAATGCTTAAAGAATTTTTGTAAGTCATGCAAAGAAAGATAGAATGTGTCAATTTATCCATGGTACTGGAAGTAAATTCTTTTTCTTTCGCAATGGAGGCTACAACTTTCAGCAGCTCTTCATCAAAGCCATTTCATTACTAAAAATGTTATTTCCTTGATGCCAATGCAACATACAGTATCTGTAAATCTCCAACTGTATGAGATGATGCCAGTTTGAAATGAAATAAATACCTGCTGTTTGATCGAAGAAAAGTAATTTCTTCACACATGTTTACGGAGTATAAACAGGAAAAAATCCATTACTCATTTAATGTATAAAATGGCTTCAGTACAATCGAACAAAATATGATCAAAACTCATGTCAACATATATTTCGCGACATTGAACAAATACAGAGCTAATGGAACCAATTGTTGAGGCAGACACGTCACGACAATATAAAGTCAATCTGCGCGTGATCCTGGCTTCAGGATTGACTCCAGCTCTGATTTTTCACAGAGCAGTCCTCTCTGGTTTTTGCTGCAGTGTGTCAACGCTGCAGCTTGAATGCAATAACCTGAAAACAATACAAGAATAAATTCTTTACCTCTGGCAGAAAAAACAACAACACTACATCTTAGTTGGGGCAAATCCCTCTTGGATGGGGATCTGTAGTGCAGTAATGCCAAAATGGGAGTGGTGCAGTTTGGGGAGTTGTTAAAGCACCAGTGTTATTCAAAGCTGTTGGCTGTTAGGTATTGCCAAGACCTTCCCAAGTTTCTCCAGTGTTAGAAAGACAAAATAAAAACGGTGCCCGCTGTAGCTGCTAGATAAGCCTAGACAATGGAGTGGAAAATACAGATGTAAAGTATTCTAACGTGACATAAATATCCCAGACGATGAAGCGAGCTTTGGTTCTTCCCAGTATTCATGCTTCAAAACATTGTGGAGGTACTAGGTATTATGGTTAAAACTTCTGTTCTGTGCCTTTCCTGTTACCTTGATTTTAATGTTTGTTTTTTACCTTTTCAGCCTGTTAATGTGTGAATTGATCATCCTATCCTCAACCATTTGTCACACAAGACTGAGCTGCATGAGTTTGAAATTAATCTTTGTTCATTTTGCTGAAACTAACTATAATGCTCCCATACTGTGAATCAAAATATCCTCTAGCTCTGATTTGTCTATTTAGATAGCAGCTGGTGTACTGCCAACACTTTCCTGGAAGAACTGTACATTTTGTGCTCTGCAAGTTTGAGGACATATTTTATTTTCTATTTTAGAGGGATTATTTGTTTGAACTTATTATTTGAATGACCGGTCTGCCATTTTTATAATATATTTAAAAGTTTAAGTTAATTTTGTGGTTATAGCAAAACAGATGAATGATTAGTTGAATACAGCAACCATGTGAAAGATTTGAATATTTCTGTCAACCTCCAGTGACTGTATCAAAAAGACACTGATGGACAACAATGCAATTCTTTTAACAGTGAATTATTGCCTATCCTGAGAACCAACAGTACCTTTTTGTAATCCACATTTTTGAAATTCTAGTTTCCTGCTGAGAACTTAAAGAACTAAAGTGTCCTGCTGTGTCATTTGATTGTTCCTTGTTGGTTGATTTGCTACGACCTGTTTCCTCTTGCACTTGGACAAGTCTGTCGGTCAACTGAAGGTCCTGAACAGCATTCCAGTTGGTAGTCGTGTGGGTGTGTGAGAGTTTGTGTTAAAGTTCCATTCATAGCTACAGTGGTGTACGTGCAGATCAACCCAGCTACTATAGCTGTTATATCAGTGTACTGTTTGAGCAGCTGTTGCACATGACTTGGCAACAGGGAATGGAATCTACAGCGTGTGTGTGCATGCGCGCTTCTCGGCGCTTTCTGTGTGAAGGTGCGGTAGTTGTGTTAGTGACAGTTTTTGCATCAGTGTTGAATTAAGTAAGAAAGCTGCAGTTTCTGGTCACTAAGTCAATTTAAAAAGACAACCAGGATGTCAGTCCTCCATTAATACTGTGGTTACAGCCTGGCTTTAGTCAGCCATCTGCCTTTTTGTTTCCACAAGCTCACTCTGTTTCTGTCAGGTAAACATCTTTGTCTTCAGTGTCAGCTTTAATGGGACTAAGAAAAGTAGCTGTGGTTTCAAATAGACCTCAGTGTAAAGCTCATCAAATAGATTTTAGGAAGGAGCACAAGACATCGGTTTCTTTTTAACCCTTACAAATATGTTGAATGCATGTGTCCTTTGGTAAAACATTTTGAGATTGGATTTCTGCTTTGATATTTTGAAACCTGGATGGTTGACAGTACATCCAAATTAACATTGGCCAGCAGTTATATTCTGTGCCCCATGCTGACTCATTATAGGGCTGCAACTAACAAGTTTAATTGTCTGTAAAATGTTTGAAAACTTTGATCAGTTGTTCCCCAATCCTTCAAATGTTTCGTTTTTGTCCACTACCCAAAGAGATTCAGTTACTGTCACAGAGAGGGACAAAGATCGATTAGCAAAATAGTTGGTGATAAATTTAGTGATTAACAACTGATCAATTCAAGGTTGCAGCTCTAGTACTTTTATGTTTCTTGGGGCTTTACCACCACCCAGTGTTGACGGTGTTGATGACCTATGATTTATTTGTTAAGTTGAAATAAAAGGTTAAGACTTGTTTTTTTATTTTGTATTACAACTATTTTCGAATGTTATGTAACCTTAAATTAATCATGTATCGAGGAGAGAAAGGAACTGGATTTTTTAAATATGGCCTCATATCGTCACCTGGCTCAACAAAAACTACATAACCCTTGTCAAAAATGTCTACATCTGTAAGAGTCCCTTTTCAATTCGCCTTAATCTCCTGTTTCACTGAGCAGCCCGTATCGGCGTACAGTCCGTTTTTATGTTCAACAATACTTGTTATCAGCCTCCACAATGGAAGATTGCACAGATAAGAGGCAAACGTGTTTATTGGAAACATGTACTGTGGAGTGAACATGTACTGTGATGAAGTGGTTCTTCAGCTGGCAGTCATTCACCTGGAGTTTAATATGCAGGTGACTGATATTCAAAACAAAGCAATGAAAAACAGAAAACACATATGCATGATATAATGGTAAAACTGATCTTTGTATTATCAAAAGAAAACTCTTGCATTGTCTTTTCAAACATTTAAATTTCTTAATTATTAGACCTTAAAAACCAAGTTGATAAGTTTCAAGTCTTCGTCTTGGAGTCAAAGTCAAATTCCCTGATGAAGGCATTGTGATAGTTTAAAAGAGAGTCTACATGTATCCCTATCCAAAGAGCACTTCAAACATACTCAGTTTGAGTCCTCAAAGCCCTTTACCCTGATATATTTTGACTGAAACTCAACAGGAAAACTTATAGCCTGGCTGTCGGGGCATTGAGTGAAATGAGAACTCTGTTCATCAACACTCTCTCTTCTGACATATATCTTTGTAGATCAATGTCACCTGTAATCTTCCAAAAGCTGTTCACCATCTCCAACTAAGAATAATTTAGTCATGCTATGACCTTGTTATGTCCCATTCTGTTTAGGTTTTTTGGGGGGGTTTTTTGGGCTCTGCTGTCATTACCGCATTGTGCCCTCAAAAGGCAACAAGTAGAGCCACTGCAGCTGTGTCGTGACAGCTTGATAAGACTTGAACATGTTGCAGCTTTTTTTTTTTTCTTTTCCATGTCCTTCTGCATAAGCATCACACATGTAACCCTTTTATGTATGCTTGTTAAGCCCATGCGAACTGAAATTCCCAGGCTTTGTCTTGGCAGTAAATCGCAATTGGTAACGAGAAGTGAAGGATTGAATGTGGCCTTGATGTTCCAAATATGCAGATGAGCTGTCCTTTTGAAATGACCTCAAACGATCAGCGATGTGGCTGTAAGCACTTTGTTTGATACAGATGTGGTCAGTTAAGTTATTGTGTAGTGCACTATTTGCTATCCTCTGATTGTCACAGTGAAGCTTGTATTTTAAATAAAGTAATCTCTCTGCAGCAGACTTCTTTCACAAAACTGTTTGGAGAGGACAGTGAGGTTTGTAGCGATGTGTATCTGAGTGATTTAGTCCTTGCAAAGATGTGAAGGGAAAAGGACCAGCTGGGCCAGAAAATGTTGTGGCCAATTATTTATTTTTTTTGCCAGCTCTTTGGCTCCAACATAAAGTCCACTCTACTCCACTCTTCTCTAATAAATCATTCAATAATTCTGTGTCACTTAAGTGCATTTTCTTTTGCTCAAAGCAACAGTGACAGGTTAGTTTTCTAAAAATGCAAAGCTAGACAAATGGATTTAAATTTTTTTATAAATAATAGAAAAAAAATAAGAGAAATGAAACAGTACTGTGACGGTGTATTTTTGTGTTGTTGTCCACACAGACATGCGGACGTGTCGTGTGAATGAGTTTAGCTGCGGAGCGGGGTCCACACAGTGCATACCCATCTTCTGGAAATGTGACGGAGAGAAGGACTGTGACAACGGAGAAGACGAGGTCAACTGTGGTAGGTGGAAAAAGGGTTAAACTTTAACATGCAGAGATGTTTGCCCACATGATTTTCAGTTACAGTTTTACTTTTAGAAGCCCCTGTAGTTCATTCCTGGATTTATACTTGAACATTTGTCATTTTCTGTAGTTGTATAGCACAGGAAGTGAGTAGGAAATATTCATTTTATTTTGGCTGAAAGAACTATGTGAACTGCAGGCAGCAACTCTTTCTTACTTAATCACCCATGGAATGTAGTAGTGTTTTTCAGAGGCCAGGCTGAACCTTTGCCATTGCCTCTGATGGTCCAACTTTACAAGTCAATGAGAACCTAAATGCTAGAGCTGGACAGATACATGACTTTTGGGCTCAATGCTGATGCTAGTATTGGAAAGTAAACAATTCGGATATCAATATAGCTGCTGATTATATACACATTCTCCAAGGATCCCTCAAATGTAGTTATTACATTAAACATTTTGATGGGCAGGATATTTTAAAATTCATGTATACAATGACACCAGTAAACTCTGTAATTATGTCAAGCTTTCTTTCCTGCCTTATAATTCTAAAATATAGCTGATCTTTAAGCCTGTTAGTCGGGCTCTGCTTAATGTACTTTTCAGTTAAGTCACCGTAATTTCACATTTCTGAGTTGATTACCAATTTTGGTCAAGTGACAAAATGGCAAATGGGGTGTGAAATCTCATAAGTAATATTTTTTAGTCATTTTAACACTAAAGGTTGTCGCTTACAGTTCAGACTCCAACTTTGATTTGCCTGAAATGCCTTGTGATGAATATGTCAAGGTTGCTGTCAAGAACAGCTAATGGAGGTTATCCCTACCTCTCAGTATTCACTTCCTGCTGTGGCTTTTTCCTTTGTCCAAATCATGTCATGTATTTGCCATCGACAAACATGATTCTTTTAGATTATCAGCCTCCTTGCAGCTGTGCCCTTCCGCCTGATTCATGTTGTGCAGGGGCAGAAATTGTGGAATAAACGAGACTGTTACAGCCTTAAGAAGCACACATAATTAGGAGTTTGGATCACTTCAGAAGAACAATCAGTGTAACAGCTGATGTCTTACACACATCTATGAGACAGTTGCTGTGCATCACTCACTTCTCATCCTGCAGCTGTCTATCCTGTGGAGCTGTGCAGCAAAAACAGCCTTTTGCAAAGAGCATGAAGCTCTGCCTGGACGAACTATAAACTAAAATAATTGGATCTGACAGAACACGTCCACACAGCCTGAAGCATGTTGGTAAATTTCATATATCCTCCGTCCATTTTCTGACACTTATCTGGGGCTGAGTCACATTGGCAGCAGGCCAAGCAAGGTAGTCCAGGTGTCCCCGTCCCCAGCAATGTATTCCAGGGTTGAACTGAAGAAAGTGTCAAGAGTGGTATCATCAGCTGATACCAGTGCTGTAGGTGTTGTATGTCCATCACTATGTATTTTTGAACCTGTACTACAACAGCAGATTATATTAGTACCATCCTATCTGGCTGCTAAGATGCTAATCAGAGAAA
This sequence comes from Spondyliosoma cantharus, assembly GCA_900302685.1. NCBI lineage: Eukaryota > Metazoa > Chordata > Actinopteri > Spariformes > Sparidae > Spondyliosoma > Spondyliosoma cantharus. Next base: position 21,097 of record OMLP01021062.1, read on the forward strand.
TGAGCTGCTTAATAGGAGACATTTGGTGATTGTCTTGTTTGCATACATTAAATATGCACCCCTCTTGTCCTTGAACTCTGTCGCAGGATGTTATACTGCAGTGATGCATGTTTTCAGAGAGCATAACCTCACCACAGACTAGTGTAAATCAAATGTTACGACCAGCCTCATGCATTCTGTCATCCCCCTGTCATGTAAGACTCCCACTGCCTTCTGCCGGCACAGGAGTCATGTTTTATTGAGAAAATTACAATAACCAGTGCAGTGTAGCAATAAGGCTGTGTTCATGCTGCCAAAAGTATGTGGACAGTGTGCTTTGCATCATCTCGCTCTCTTCTCTTAACTGCCCCCAGGTAACATCACCTGTGCTCCAAACGAGTTCACATGCGCCAGTGGCCGGTGCATCTCCCGGAACTTTGTGTGCAACAGCGAGGATGACTGTGGCGATGGCTCTGATGAGGTGGAGTGCGCTCCGTCCTCCTGTGGTCCCAGTGAGTTCCAATGTGGGAACTCCTCATGCATCCCAGCCAGCTGGGTGTGCGACGATGATGTCGACTGCCAGGTAAGAGAGAAGTGCAATAACACAATTTTGAAAAAATAAAAAAATACACGCATACACACACGCTAATACACTGTCACACTATATGAAATATACACAAACTCAGGATTAAAGCAGGATTAAAACTTGTAGACAAATAGGATAATTACATTGTTGCACCATCTGAGATTGGCAAAAACTGGAATTTGGCAGGGTTTGATTGGATGATTGAGAGTAAGCCCTGATTACAATAAAATGGCAAGAGGATGTGGATGCGATGAGTGTCGACTGATTTAAGGTACTACCTGGGTCTTCAACCAGGGATTCCGTGACCCACAGGTGGCCCCGTTTGGTAATATTTTCAATGTTTTTACTCTTTCAAAAATGTGTCTGACATTAACATGGATCCAGCTTATCATTTGCAAACATACATTTTATGAAAAAAGAAAACATTTAATTTACAAAATATTACCCATGATTCAATTATGTGAGCCAGCTAATCTAACTGTACATATGCATAACAACAAACTAGGATGCCAAGTACTCAGCCTGAAAAATGTTGATGTATATTAGATGTAGAAAGCTGCAGTCCAAAGTATTGCTCCTCTCTTCTAACAGAACGAAAAGCAAGAGCTTTTCTGGATGTTCTCATCAGTAAACCTGGCCCAGTGATCAGTGCAGACTGGCAACATTCTTATGAGTCCACATTTACATATGCATGTCTTGAATTTGCCCAAACGGGAAATTTCTGAAATAAAATCTTACAATCCGCATTTGAACCTTGGAGTAACGAACTTAAACCAAATCCAGTCCTAGCTGTGGTGCCCTTAATATGATATTAACCAGCATAATTTTGTCTTTTATTGTCTTTGTCTATGTGATTTGCACATTTTTATAATTGCTAGTACATTGCTTTTATGAAGTACTAGCAAAGAACCCGGCAGAACCGAAGATGGATATGGATAGTTTTGCTGAAAGTTCAGTTTAAAGCGAGGGGTCAAGTTTTGTTGCAACTTATACATTACAAATATTACGCCTACTCCAATGATTTACAATGTCAAAGCTATAGATTATGACATACAAAACCAAATGATAAAACTAAGGCTAAAGTCTTTATAAACATGTTCTGTAGGACTAAGGAAGTTTCATGATCCCTTTGTGGTTGGGATTTTTCCCACTCGGCAGCACACACAACCCCACGAGCACACACCCTCTCATTTCTAAGTAGATGCTGCCTCACTATAATAAACTGCAGAGTATGATCTCCCCAGGGCAACACACACACAGGCACACACACTGGTTCTGCAAGTTCAATTTTCACAACACCCTGCGGTTATTGACCTGCCTCGTACACGTACACACAATCTCACGTACACACATTGACTTTGACACTCCTAACACGTTTTTCACACACGACAGCACAAGTTCCACTGAGTCGGCGATTTGCTGCGTACCTGTTAATTGGCTGTGTGGTTATCACTGTGAAGGCCTCACAGGAAAATGGAAAAAAAACTGATGCAAACAGTCACACCCACAAATATTTAAAGTGCTCCCTTTAATGGGAAGGTCATTGTTATTCCCTCTCTCACACCCAGCCAGTCCTGCGTCAGTGTTAACAGTTATGGAGCTTCACACACACATTCTCACACTCCATTAATCTGCTCCCACATGAGTCAGTGACTTTCTAAGATGATGAAAGTGTGAGAAACACTTCCTGCTGCTCCTCTTGATCCCATTCTGTCTGAATGCCCAGTTTAAGTTCTAATTAAAGTGTTAATCATCTGTGAGATCTGAGTCCTAAAAGCTCTCTGCCATGTCATTTCTGCCCAGTCGTACCCCAGATCACCTGTCGATTAAACAACATGGGTGGATGATGGTGTGTCTTTGTTTGGATGCTCTGATGGTTGATATCTGTGCAAAGCCTTTGTAACAATATATCAGATATTTCAATAGTTTGTCTTTGTCCTTTGTCTTGAAGGAAATTTAGATCTTGGATGTTCTGATACTTAGTCTATTAGTATCTATAGTGTCTGTTGGTCATAAGATTGAACTCGACACCTTTCTTGTAAACATTTGGGACAGACTTCAGGAAAATTAAATAATCTCCAGCTCTTGGAAACGGCCAAAAGCAAACAAAAAGCAGTCGCCAGGAAAGTTGTTGGTGCTTTACCAAATTACACACTGCAACACAAACGCTGTCGATCCACTTCCTTGTCAACTTGTTGGCAGACTTGCCTATTGTTATCCTTGCACGCATGCCAGTTTGTTAGCTTGTCTGTATGCTAAAGAAGTGATGGCAAGGTGGTATGCGTCTGCAACTTAGCAGGGTTTCTACCAGTTAAGGGGTCAGGTGGCCTGCCAGTTGTTAAATTGACCCCATGCAGGGCCTTGGTATCGGACATTTCAGGAAAATTTGTGCTTGCGCAAATGTGCTGCAATAATCTACAGCGCTTGTAATTTATCCTCAAAAAGGCGTTTGCAAGCTTGTTCTTGTTTAATGACTCAATAATTAGCATTTACCATTGCAAGATAAACAAGAGGTGTGTTGTGTTTATCACACATAGTGAAGCAGTGGACTCGAGCAGTAGCAGATGAGAATGGCTGACCAACACATACTGTAGAACTTAAACAATTTAAACCAATATATTAAAGTGGCGACCATAAGTCAGTGCTTAGTCTTTCGTGTCAAAAACACTGCTCCTGTTCCTGGAGCTGACGGTGCAGCAGAGAGGCTGCTCTTCACTGCTGGAGACATGAGTTTAAAACCCAACAGAGCACAATGAGAGTATAAAAATAAGAGGAGGCAAACGGGCAAGAGAGTATTGCTCTCAAACTAATTAACATTTTATGGAAAAAAGGCTGCAGACAATTTATCTCATCTGTCAGTGGTGTTTCGTATTGGTTTTTTTAGTGGACTATGGGCCCAGTTTGGCACAGTGTACTGGAGCATAAAGACTGAAAATAGTGACCCCTTTTTTTTTTATTCAGTCAATCCAGGATCAGTTTTGAGTTGAGTTTCAAGTGTCGGGATAGTTTCAAATCGTGAGAGAAGTACAATTTTAAAGAAAACTACAGCTACAGTCTGCACACTCGTCTGGAATACATACAACTCATGGGTAAGGAGCCCCTATGAAAAAGAAACTGCCACCAGGCCTGACAACTTTTCTGGAAGAAAAATTCATGTCAAAATAAATAACCAAAATACAAGATGCGTACTGCTAACTTTTCCCAGTTCACATCATGGATTTTCTTGAAATTCATGTTCAAACGTCTGTTAAATTCATAACACCATGTACAATCCTACATCTGTACTCCAAATAGGGCTAAATTTCAGCATTTATTTGATTCTTTGTACGTGCTTTGTAAACTTCACTGAGGACCAAACTTCAAAAATCAAAACTTAAAAAATATTTGGACTACAACTGTAGGATTTTACAAGGTCCTGTGAATTTGAATTTGATAGCAGTTTGAACATGGCGTTTACCAAGAAAGTCCTTAATTTTGAGAAAGTCTATGAACTGGAAACATTTTGGGTTAGTTTGCATGGAATGATCCAAGAGTAAAAATGAGAAGTTTGGTTTAACAGGGGATATGTTATTCAGACTTCCGCATGAAAAATAAAAAAACTCAAAATAATGAGCCCTACTATTACTATACATTTGTTTTCGAAATGTGTCTTTAAACCAGATGGCTCGCTTTGAGTTTCAAAGTGTTGTTTTTCATTCTAACTGGTCTTGTTAGGTCTTTTTGTTAAATTGCAAGAGAGTAAGTGTTTATGCCAGCAAGGGAACAACAAAAGTTTTCACAAACTGAATGTTTGCTCAAACACAGTGGACCAAAGCTAGCATTTTTATTTACATGATCTTTTCAAGCATCATAATGTCTCCATTTAAAAATAGGAAATCTTATTGTAGTTTTTCTGGCAAGGTGTGATTGATTCCCCTCTCTCTGAAACATCTGATCTCTGTCCACTGCAGGACCAATCAGATGAGTCTCCAACTCGTTGTGGCCGTCACCCAACGCCACCAGCCAAGTGTTCATCCAGTGAGATGCAGTGCCGCTCAGGAGAGTGTATTCACAAAAAGTGGAGGTGTGATGGAGACCCCGACTGCAAGGATGGCAGCGATGAAGCGAACTGTCGTATGTACAACGACAACGACAGCTGTCAAACATTTAAAAAATCAAGTATTTTAAGATCGATACCAAATAGATTTTATCACAGCAGACTGTTTCAGTCAGATACTTTATGTTAACTTTGGAATCATTTCAGCTGAAGATCTGCAGTTAATAGGAAAAAACAAGAAACAATAACACACACCTTGAGCAGTGATCCATTATGTGTTGTACTCATTCAATAATTTGACATCAGTTACTTGCAAATACAAACTACAAAATACAAACTATCTTGGTTTATCCACTTGTCCAGTTATTTCTCAACTAATCCATGTGCTGACTAGTATTAGGGTTATGACTTCAATTTGTTTACATCTGACCAACGGTCCAAAACACAAACTGATTACATTTACACTACCAGAACACTTGGCTTTTTAATTGATAAATGACTTAAATTATCAAGTTGTGTGTGCGTTTGTTTGTGGCAGCTGTACGCACCTGTGGACCGGATCAGTTCAAATGTGATGATGGAAACTGTATCCTGGGCAGCAGACAGTGTAACGGCCTCAGAGACTGCATGGACGGATCAGACGAAGTCAACTGTAAAAACAGTATGTGCTCTGTGTTTGTGTGTACAGCTTTACAAATTACTTTCTTTAATTATCCTGAGGGCATCATCAGATGAAAAAGCATTATTTTTCTTATTTTTTTGTCTTTTGTGTATCTTCTATTTTTACACTTTACCTCAGGCTGTCCTGAGGTTTAGAAGCTGCACAAATGTGTATGCATGTGTGTGTTGTCAGTGTAGATGCTGTGGGCATAAAATGTTCTTAATGCATTTTTACAAACAACAATCTAATTCAGGATTTCCATTTTATTTTGGTGTGCGCATCTAGAAGATGAATGTACCAAAGAGAACCAAAAAAAAAAAAATCTCCAGTTATCTTGTTTCCATGTGCTTCTGCTTCAGTAGCTTAAAGCATGGCTTAGAAAACAGACTTTAAAGAGTGATATATTTGGCAGATTCTCACTCAGATGTTGAAGATTCAGCTACTCTTTTGAGTGACTTCAAGCCAAACTGAGGGATTAGATAAACCTTCAACTGTATTAAACCTTTCTGAAAAGGTTTGGAAAGAACAAGTGTTTTTCACAGTTACAATAACTTTTTCTCACAGAATCAACCAGGTGACTAGCTTAGCTTAGCGTTAAGACTGGATGCAGGGGGAAACGGCTAGCCCGACTCTGTAAAAGAAAGGTGCCATTCTGATATGAAACAATTCATTGGTAGCTTTTCATTTAATTAGATTTTTTTTTAAAAACGCTTAGTAAATGTTAAAGAATGTTGTGTGTAAGCATTGACTGCTCTTGACATGAAGTATCCTTTAATCTTTCCACAGTGACTCAGTGTAATGGGCCAGAGAAGTTCAAGTGTCGCAGCGGGGAGTGTATTGAGATGAGCAAAGTGTGCAACAAGGCTCGAGACTGTCCTGACTGGAGCGACGAACCCATCAAGGAATGCAGTGAGTGAAAGAAAACATTCAAATTCTCTACTCAACTTTACTTAATGCTGAACTAAGATCACACTCACATGTCAATGAGGACATAATCCATTCAAACTTTTCACCAATATCTGTGAGCTGCAGTTCAAGTGCAAAATTCTTTTGAATTACTGAAAAAAAAACTGTGGCCATGAGTTATATTATTATATGAGGCTATGTTCTATATTAGACATTTACATGCTACAGTAAATGGGGTGGAACTATTTTGCAAATAGCAGTCTGAAGCTGTGTCTGTCTGTCTGTCTGTCTGTGTGTCTGCACGCACATCTGCACAGCTGCCTGGAATCTTGCAGTCACAGTGAGGTTGCCAGGTTTAGTCTCATTGTGTCTGATAGGCCTATTGATAATGATTTTCTGACTACAGTTAATTAATTAGGATATGTCACTGCCGCTTACATAAATAATGATGTAAATGAGGTAATAACTGAGAGCTGTGCGCCTTCATAGGAAAACTTTGAAATGGCATCTGTTCTTTAAACGGGATTACTAGAATATTGACACTCGTGAGTGGCAGAACATATGAGGATTAATCATGTGTATTTTTTGTATATTCATGTTGTGTGAATATTTGCACTATTATCTGTAAATATGAACAATCTTGTAGTCGAGCTGTGATCGACCCACATTTTGTCTTCAGTAATCTGCAAATTAATGACATATTTGAACTTGAGTTCCCAGAATGCTGATTCTGTACAGTGATGCTTTACACCAAACTAAACTATAGCAAAGAAAGAAAAAGAAGAAGCTACAACATTTTAGATTCTCTGGAGAGGTCACTCAGTCACTGTTCACGAGACAAATTGCTTTTCAGTAAATTCAGATGTCTTATCCTCTGAGCGGGAAAGTGACTCTCCTCTCTGTTGCACATTGATTAAGCTGATAATATGTGGATTTTTACATAAGTCGCGCCGCATGCAGCTTTAATGTGTCTGCAGTTCAGTGTGAAAGAACGACTTGTGCTTCTTAATTGTCTTTCATGAACCAAAGAATTCTGCCAAAAGTTTATTACGCTTTTCACAATCTGAATACTAAACATCTGAATTGTTCTACAGCTGGTATGAAATGTGTTTATAAATGTGCTTCAGTCTTTGCTGGGTGGCTTTGGAATCCTATGACCAGGATTGTTCTCATCTGCCAACAGCCTTTTAACTGATTGACCAGATGCTGCATTTTTACTGATCATGAGTGCAACAGAATTATTTACAATGGTACCTACAGTTGTTGTGTCCTGCTTGCATTATAACTGTCATAGATATTATATGTACATCACAGCCCTGTTTTCTTTATGTGCTTCAGATCTAAACGAGTGTCTCCTGAACAACGGCGGCTGCTCTCACATCTGCAAAGACATGGTGATTGGCTTTGAGTGTGACTGCACACCTGGACTTCAGCTCATAGACCACAAGACCTGTGGAGGTATGGGACCTTTACATTAGAGCCACACTAGATGCTGGTTGACAGCTGTAAATGTTTGTGCTGGCATTGGTTTTGGATTTTGTTTTTTTTCAAAACACTGAGTAATTTTTCTAGTTAGTTTTTGTTGTTAAAGGTAGCAATCTTAAATACATTTCAACATTACTTCATAATTTGCATCAATGGATGGAGCCATTTCCCAGACATCATATTGGGAGTTCAAAATTTTGACCTGAAAAGGACATCTGAAAATAAGATGCCCTATGATGATGATGCTCTACCATGTCATTTTTCCTTTACTTCTTTCCATTTGCTAAAAAAACACATTATTCTCCTCTGATAATGATGCCTGATATGTTCTAATTGAGATGTAGTTGGAAGTCTGGTTGTGTCTCAGTAAGTAGGAACTAAGTGGACCCATGACCCTCATGACCCATGAAGTTTTGAACTCCATTTCTCATAATCCTTGTCGACAAAAACTTTTTTGTGAGGAAGGAAAACTGGAGACCAGAATCTTCACTTGGCAACAGACAGTGAAAAGTCAGTCGTACTTCCCAGTTTACTCAGATACATATAACATTCTGACTCTGGTAATTGATTGAAAGACTGCATTGATGAAATAAGGCTCATGTTCAGCTCAGTTGTCTTTGCTTTTATTTTTTATTTTATGTTTCCTGCTGGTTGTCAGTTTGACTATAACTGTGATTTTTAGTGAACCCAGTTTAGTGTAAGTAAAAGTGAGTCCAGAAAAAATCAACCATTGCTGATTTTTGTTCGCTGATGTGCTTTTGTTTCTCGGTAACAGCAAACTTCAATTTTAGAAGTTGTCAATGGATGAGACAGAACTGTCACACATCACAGCAGTCAAATGAATCCAAAATCAAGAACAACCTTGGGATGTTTTTCTTCATGGTTTGAAGAGAAATCATCCAGACTGGAGAGACTGTCATGCTGAAAATCTTTTACTATATTTGTCTGTCTTGGAAATCTCTAATGCAATAGACTGGGTCAGACGTGTATGGTGGCATGACCTGGAGCCATTTCACTTAAGGCTTGTACGTGTTCTCATTGTATACTTCTGGCCTCTGAAGGGCTCACTGTGTAATGTGATTGGATGTGTTGTAATTTTTTGTCTGCGTTCAGGAGGCACTGATTCGACACAGTCTTGTTATTGAGCCAATCTTGGCCTCAAACAGTGCTATGGATATTGGGAAATGTGTATAATCCAATCTGGAATGAACCCCACTGGTTGCACAGAGGCGCTTAATCTGCTCCCTAGTGTAAAATAACCACTAAACTCCTGAAAACATTTGTATATTTACATTTAATTCTGATGAGCAGCTGTTGCTAAAGAGCATTCTGGCAAAACATCAACAGCAATTGTAGTCGGGTTTAATTTTCATTTTGTGCTCACATCATTGTACAATCGGAATCAAGGGAATTTTTCAGAAAAGTGATTGTATTCAAAAGAGCTAAGTATAATTTCATTCAACAGACCTTCGGTCTAGCCTAGATATCAGTAGTTTTTGTAGCCAAGCCGTGTGCATCATCTGATTACCCCAATTGAAGTATTCAGCCGACTTGATTAATTAAACATGACAGATACCAGCTGTATCCCCTCTGCTTTCTCTTCCTCACCCCCCTCCTCTCCTTTCCTCTCGCTGTCTGTGTGCAGACATCAATGAGTGTCTGAACCCAGGCATCTGCAGTCAGATCTGCATCAACCTGAAGGGAGGGTACAAGTGCGAATGCCACAACGGCTACCAGATGGATCCAACCACCGGAGTGTGCAAGGCTGTTGGTGAGTCGACATCTGGGTGAGAATACAGTAGAACCCCCTGGGAAAAAGTGCAGCAGCTCTCATACTTCACCCACTGTACAACTGATGGTTGACAGTTTTTTTGTTTTTTTTGTTTTTGTTTTTTTCTTCTATTTTTTTTATTTATTTTTTTCCGGTCTTTTTGTCTCTGGGTTTTTCACTTGATTTCAGCTCAAAACTAAAAATAGAATAGAATTCTAGCACAAAAATACGTTTTTGCAGTGAACCTCAACACATGAGACCGAATGATTTAAAGAGGTGGTGATTTTTTATTTTGTGTATTTTGGAGGCCATAGTATAGCACAATACAACACAGCAGCACCACAAACTGAGTGACATTTTTTGATAACCCATTTATTAATACAGGGAGATGAAGCAAAACATTGTCCAACATAAAAACTTCAAATTTAGACCTTCATAACGGCAGCATTTATCACTTGCCTGGTGTATTAGACCGCTTAAGCTTCAGATAGGTGATCTTAGTATCTGAGAGCAGCTTTCTAGTCCTGGAAATGACTAAATTACCCCAAATATCATGCAAATGATATGTCATAAAATAGTACTCTATGTTCAACAATGTACTGTCTTGCAGTGCACGGTTGTAGAGATCAGAAACTAGCAAAGTTTTAACAAAAGTTTAAATTGTGTTGGATCATATGTTCAGGTCACTGCTCAGCTTTTAAAAATGCTGCTCTTCTGCCAAAATTCTGGATTCGGAGGATTTCTTGAGCCACTTTTTCTTGGAAATCCCACCGGTCTCAATGTGAGCAGAGTGACCCAATTTATGACTCTTTAAATAACACTCAAGTAGCACACACAATGTGTTTCCAGCCTGTAGAAAATGTGAATAACTATTCTTAAATATTTTATCTTTTTTTTTTTTTTTTTTAATCCTTTATTTTGTTAAAAGAATGAGGAAAATATTGAGCAATGCATAAAGGTACAAATCCTTTGTGTGGTAGATCTATCTTTTTTCTTCAGTCTGGAGAAACACTGCGCTCATGAACACTGAAGTGTTTAACTTGAAGTGTTTAATCTTAAAAGCTTTGAAAATCAATATGTAGACATGATGAGAAGTGGTAGAAATAAACCTCAAATATTAAATTAATGTTTTCATTAAATCTCATCAGAAAGGCTGTGGAGTTGTCTTTCAGCTGGAGATGCAAATGTCATCCTGATCTGGTGATCACATGCTTTGAGTGTTTCTGCAGTATAAAGCCCCTTATTGTGTTACTTTTTGACAAAGACCATCACTGTGCCCTTCACCCTGATGGTGGTGTTTTTTTTGTTTTTTTTCTCAAATCAATTCATCATCAGATCCTATAACCCTGTATACCAAGATAGTCTTCACAATCCTAATTGTCACTAATTTGAATCTTTTCCTTAGAAATACAAATTTGTGATTATTACCAGCAAAATGGTCATTTTGCTGTCTCTGTTCAGACATTCTGGCTGATATGACCGTACAGAATACAAAAAGCTCACACACTTCGAGTGTTTCAAAAACATTATCAGAGGTTCATCAGGTCTTAAAGTTGTTCTAGATCAGCAAGAAGAGCGACCTGAAGTACTTTTTGAAAAGATGAGTGGTCAGGTTGACCTTGTGTTCCCGTCTCTTATTCAACCAAGTCTTTTCTGTCCTTAGGTAAGGAGCCCTGCCTGATCTTTACCAACCGCCGTGACATCCGTCGTCTGGGTCTGGAGAGGAAAGAGTACACTCAGATTGTGGAGCAGCAGAGGAACACAGTGGCTCTGGATGCAGACTTTAACCAGCAGATGATTTTCTGGGCTGACCTGGGCCAAAAGGCCATTTATAGGTAATTTATAAACACCAGACACACTGAAGCATGAGAAGAGATGCAACAAAACAGATTTTCAAAGATATGTCTGATTTTACAGTTAAGGTGAGTTAATTTTCTGACATTACAGAAACATGGTGGCTACATGAAAGTATTGAAGCATACATAATTGTCAATGTAGACACTTGTTGTTTACTTTGAAAAAAATGATTAGTCTTTGTTGTTTTTAAAATGTTTTGTGGTCAGTGGCTCCACTGTAGGCGAGTGAAATATCTCGACAGCTGTTGGATGGTAAAGGCATTCATTGTGCCCGCAGCATGAATCCTAATGTCATTTTAGTCAGTTAGCGGCTCTAGGAATGGCAGTGTTGGTCAGCCAGGAGAAATTTGAACTAACATGGCCACGTGAGAATTATATGAATTGATATTTTACTTAAGTTTACTTTTATTAGATCAGTTAAATCTTCAAATACTTGTGACATTGTCTGTTTTGTTTCTCACAGCACTGTGCTGGACAAACGGGGAGAAGTTGGCACACATAACAAAGTGATAGACAATGTCCAGACTCCTGTGGGAATTGCCGTGGACTGGATCTATAAGAACTTGTACTGGTCTGATCTTGGCACCAAAACAATTTCTGTAGCCAACTTCAATGGAACCAAGCAGAAGGTTCTGTTGAACAGAGGACTCAAAGAACCAGCCTCCATTGCTGTGGATCCACTTTCTGGGTGGGTGCACAGCTTGTCTTTTCATGCCAGGTGAAGGCATTTTATCTCCAGTTGAAATGTACATTGAGAGGTCTGTTTCATAGAAACGTGTGTGTGTGTGTGTTCGTAGGTTTCTGTACTGGTCTGACTGGGGCGAGCCGGCCAAGATTGAGAAATCTGGTATGAATGGAGTGGACAGACAGGTTTTGGTGGCGTCGGACATCCAGTGGCCTAATGGAATCACCCTAGGTAGGAACATTTTACATTTACATTTTCTTCACAGATGATCCATCAAATTTAAAAGGGAAATCCACCCAAAAATGAACACTATAGAAAAGCTGCTGGTGAGGTCCTCTGCTTCTATGTTGTTTTAAGTCCTTTGGTGTATTCTCATTCTTCTCAAATAAGAGTGAACATCAGCCAAATGAAATATTTCAGCCAACAACATAAAAAGTCAGGTTTTGGTGTCTGTCTCTCTGCATCTCCCTCGTTCTGAAGAGGGAGAACCAATATCTAACTAGTCATACATACATTTAAGTGAAACATGAGCAGAATGTAATGAAGCTACAATGATTTGTGGCCAGACTCATCCAATAACTATAAATTAATTAGCCACATTTATTCTGCACGTCTGTTGATTCTCTGTGGAATGATTCAAAAGGCACTCTATAAAATGGAGGTAATCAATGAAGCAGGTTTTTTACTAAGAAATGTAATTTTATGGTGAGTGGGAGCAGTCCTTTTTTAATCTGCTAACTTTTAAATTACTAATGTCGAAACATTCAGACGAGCGTTTTCTGCAAAATGATGTACCCAAAAATGGGGAAATGTAGTAATAAATATATTGGAGAATTATTCATGTATGTGATTTCCTCCAGTGGAGTTCAGTTCCATTATCTCCCCTCTCCTTTTTCAGCATTTTCTTGCAGTTCACACACAAACAGACTGGTACTGACATTTCAACTCGACACAGTGTTTGATTTTCATCTGCCACTTAAAGAGGCTAAAGTGACAGTTGAAATACAGGCAAGAAAAAACATTTAAGTGCTTTTACTTGCAGTGCTATACCCTCAACTCCATCTTCAACTCCCTGGTGCTTATTTTTAATCCACCACGCATATTTTGTTCACTGCTGTGGACTTTAATTGCCTTCTCAACTTCTTTCAGTGCTCAGCTTCATTACTCCTGTTCAGTGCAATTTCTTTAGAGGAAGTTAAAACAATAAGGAAATGTAGCCATTTGTAGTTTAGATTTACATCTTGCAGCATTTTCATCTGTCAGTGTCATGAGATACATTTTAAAATGACGATGTTGGAATAAACAATGCAGCCTCAGCTTCATCCTTAAATTTTGTGAGTTTCCCCTGGGGTGATCAATAAAACCTTTTGTTATTAAAATAACTCTGCTCTCTGAATACATTAAACATTGAAAACTTCTAATAGACCACATCACATCGTGTTCTCTTTGTTCGGTCTCTTTCTCTTCCTCTGTCTACCCTCAACACTATGAAAAAGCCATCGATTTGTTCTGGTTAATGAAATGTTGTATTGATTTTATTTTCTTTCTCCCTCTTTTCTCCATATCTTTGCCCACTATGCCTCATCTCCTTTCTGAACTGCACTTTTATTCTTTCATCCCTCTTTTCAAACTCACTGGCTTCATTTCCTCTTTCAACGCATTTTTATCCAATGCTTAACAATCATTTTGTATCTCTCCTTTCTGTCCTTGCTCACTTTGTGTAATTATAATTTTCTGCTCTGTCATTTTTCTTCTCTCCTTTTCCCCATTTACTACCCTTTGTTGGTATACTTCTCCTGTTACTTGTTCCATCTCCCTCCCTGTCATTTTCTCCACCTCTCCTCTAATGTTTCTTCATACGCTTTGTCCTCCCCCAGATCTGATCAAAGGCAGGTTGTACTGGGTCGACTCCAAGCTGCACATGCTTTGTAGTGTCGACCTGAATGGAGACAACAGGAAGAAAGTCCTCCAGTCCTCAGACTACCTGGCTCATCCCTTCGCTCTCACTGTTTTTGAGGTACTGTTGTAATAGAGATGCAAATCCCTGCCACCCTGTGCTCATGGTCAAATTCAAACTGGGCAAGCATGTGTATGGAATAGCCCCAATAGTCTACCTGTCATTCATTTTTGTTGTCAATAGCATATACTCAGTTGTCCAATGTATGCTGACTGTCAAGACCAACCATGTATGTTGGTGAAAATATGTTTCAGTGACCTTAAAGTGTGATGCCAGTTCAAGGAGACACATTTAACACAGTGCAGCCGTTTGCCTCATTTTCTGGTTCAAAGTGAAAACAAATTAAGGATGCAAGTAGACACTTTGACAGACTGTTGTCTGGTAAACATTCAGAGTAGCTCAGAATTCACATTCTAGTGAGCAAACTGCTGACATGATTAGCTTAAATCAGCACTATTCTAGTCAGGCCATGAACTCGCACAAAGCAGGTGCGTCACTAAACTATAGTCCTAACTGTGTCCTAAAATCAAGTACTAAAAGTTCTAACTATTCTAATCCTACAATTTTGGTATATCAGTGTCGTGTCTTTGACATCTTTCAAAATCACAGCATCCTGGACATGTGGCTCTCTGGCTGTCCCTCTCACCTACACCCACTCATACAACTGCTAACTCGCTCGCACCCAGAATGATGACACATTTATTCACATGTAGGCACTGTGCTGAAGGTACAACACATGTCTGAACACTGGTGCACAATGTTAACTAAACGGCATGCTTAAACACATACACTCTCGCTTGTTGTTATAGTAACAGGAAAGTTTATAACTATTTTACTTTTTGCTTCTTCCTTTTTCAGGCTGTCAGAAGTGTAATCCACCTTATAGCCAGCCCACAAAGTGTTTCCTTTTCACTGCTCACTTACACTCACATCACTTACATTCTTAGTACATCCTTCATTGGAAAATCCTTTGCTACACAGGAAGTTCTGTTCTTTGGGGGAGCAAACGTGTTAATATGAGTAGTTAAATTATCAGTGCTGGCGGGACCAAAACAAAGCGCTACGCAGAAAATCGCAGATTCAAGGACGACATGAATTCAATTGACAGGCACTCCCTGCAAAGTGCAGCGCAAGACCACTACACAGATGGTCTTGGAACACAGATGGTTGAATTTGTGATGTAGAATCTCTCCATCCTGATTTTGCACAGCATTTATATTCAAAAAGCTGTGAGGAGAAAATCATCTGAACATCTGAGTCTGGAGAAAAGAATCAAATATCTCTTATGTTTTTCAAACGGTTATGTATTTAAAGAGCATAGTGCTGAACGTCTGCTCAATCTCCTTGAGATATTGTTTGTAGAAATCACTTTTTTCAGATGGAAAAACAAACTGCAATGACCAGGCTGTCTGAGTTGCTGAGCCTGAGTTGGTTTCCAAAACAATTGATTATAGTGGTGCAAAAAATGGTTATTTATATAAATAAATAAATAAATAAATAAATAAATAAATGCCATGGCCACTGAAAGCTGGCAGTTATTTCACAAAACTGTATCAGGATTTATCCTATTTTTGTTAAGTGGCCTTTGGTTAAAGCATGGTAAAGTACTTGAGTATCCTGATACAGCAGTGTCATTATTGTCCTATCTCAGCATTCTAGTTATTAAAGCTTTTAGTATTGAAAGAAAAATGAGCTGTACGTTTCTGTCCTCTCTCCAGGATCGAGTCTTCTGGACGGACGGTGAAAATGAAGCGATCTACGGTGCAAACAAGTTCACTGGCTCTGACGTGGTGACGCTAGCAAGCAACCTAAATGACCCCCAAGACATCATAGTGTACCATGAGCTGATCCAGCTGTCGGGTAAGGACCAGCTGGGAGGGGATGGAAGGAGGGAGAATCTGCACAGAGAAGCACAAGGAACAAGGAGTCCTGCAGGCTCAGTGACATCACAGGAACCTCAAGTTCTGGGCTGATGTTAAAGACTTTTTTAAACAGTAGCTGCTCGTTGAGTTTATAAAGGTTAATGAAGAGAGTTAATCAGAAATTACTGTAATTACACATGATTCAGGTACAAGGATTACTAAAGATAGTTAGCATTTTAGCTGTAATCATGCAGTCATAATTTACACTGATCTACCAGCCTCTGACATAAATAAGTTTATGGAAGAAAGGAGCCAATAAGCGATGCCTCCATACCATCTTCTTACTCTCTGATTAACCATTTGTTCTGCGTACCAGCTATTACAAAGTCATCCATGTTTGGAGTTTCTCAGTTTGAGCATCACAGATCAGATTTTCTTATTTTGTTTGGTAAACCAACGACGAGAAGAGGTTGGTGAAGGTCATGGTCAGCCTTGATCTGTGATCTGTGATTTAATTACATGACCTGATGGATCTAACACCAGTTTCACATAAAATTCAGATAAATTTCAAATAAATTCAGTTGATCCAACATTGCTGAGAATAATTGGTTGATCTTGGTTTAATGTGTAGATTTTCTATTAAGTTTGTCAAATTAACCAGGACTGTTTACTCTTGCGTGCAGGTACCAATTGGTGCACAGAGAAGGGTGAAAACGGAGGCTGTAGCTACATGTGTCTGCCTGCACCTCAGATCAATAAACACTCCCCCAAATACACCTGTGTGTGTCCAGAGGGACAGGAGCTGGCTGCTGACGGCCTACGCTGCAGACCTGGTGAGTCAAAGCACTACAGTGGTGAAACAGATTTAGAAGTTTTATTTTTGGAATTTCATTGACCTGAACCTAAAGCAGAATAATGAACAAAAGATATTAATTGGCATTAACTTTGACACGTTTCCGTTATTCTATGAATGCCATATTTTCAACCTTAAGCATGAGCGACCTCCCCCCCCTCCTTTCCATTTCAAATATATCTGCAATTTGCTATGTACTATCATTTGTGAAGCAGGAAGCTGCCATTTGATCTGGCTTGCAAATTGCTTTTGTGATGATTGTAATGGCCCCAGAGCTTGTGGAGATGACACACAGAATGGAATCATGCATGACTGTAGGGCCGCACAATCGTTTTAATATTGATTTATTTTTGTATAGTCTCATGTTGATTCTGCTGCATTGGTATAAAGATCCGTTGTGTCATAGCAAGCCACACTAATTACTCCAGTTGCATCACCAAATGACAAGACTTAATCTACAGGCATGATTAAATGTGTAACTATAGTTGGCAAAGTAACAGCATTTTTACAGAAATGGGGACAAAAGTATTTTTAGAATTGATTAAACATTGCCAGGCAAATATTAATAACCCATAGAGAATTATGAGTTTATACAAGCAAAACTAATCAGAGTAAAGAAAGAAGTTTTGAAATTGAAACTTAAAGGAACCCTGGGGTAAACATTAACACTTATCCAACTGAATAATGCTAATTTGCCTCCTGATGCCTTCAGGCCTCTGTGGATGGCGTCATGGGAAAACGTTTGTAATTGTATGGCTGGGAGAGTTCAAACCGTACTGGTGCACAAAACGGGGACGGTTAAACCACCAAACAAATTTAAATTTTAAACCTGTAGCTGCTCATTGTGCTAATGTGCATTTCAATTACTGTACACACAAAGGCTATACTGTGCATTCCTCTCTGCTTCGTCTTCCCTTTACTGTGCTGCTTGTCTCAAATGTGCCTCTTCTTGAAGAAATGATTAAAAGGGAATGGCTAAAGAGAGCTGAGCTTTCACTACGGATCCCCCAAAACACAGGGTCAATTGTAAGAAACAGAATTAATTAAGTTTAATTCTTTGGGTTTAACTGGCTTTGATGTGTCAGTCCCTCCCTTCTCAGCCAGTCAAGCATGTTTCCTTGGTGTGTGTTCCCCTGCGAATCTTATCTTCTATCTGTATCCATGCCAGCCACAGACCCGGCTGTCTGTTTGTGTTAGTAGTCTGACAGCTGAACAGTAGCTGAGTCAGTTGGTGTTGTGATCCACTTTTTCAGTGTCTCTGTGGCAAGTCTCAACATCGTCCTGCTGCACATCTCTGCTGCAGTTCTGTCTCCTCCCTCTACTGTTTGAAAGTGTTTTGTCATCTCATTCTGACAGCTGAATTGTTCCAGAGATTGATTCTTCTTCCCGTCGTTGCTGCTTTGTTCAGCACTGGTTCATTTTTGCCTTTTGAGTTCAGTCCTGGTCTGAGCAGCCTTCAATCCTCAGGAGTCTCTGGAGAGGGATGTGACTTCATTAGTGCCATGGCAGCTGAATTTATGAGGCAGAACAAATGTATGTGATTGAATATATCCTTCCAAAAATCATAGGAAATAATCTGCTGCAGTTACTTCTGGGAAGTATGTTTTCCACAAGATTATAACAGTTTGATTTACATTTTTGTTAAGATTTCCTGTCAGTGAAACGAAGGGGCTGAGGCCAAACCATGAAAAACGGCCCAAGCCCAAAACTACAACAAACTGTGAGATAAACAAAGTGTGCATTGACTTAATTTGGCATCTTTGGCAGCCAAAGAAATTATTTTAATTTGATTCTTAATTAAGTTGATGGGAATTCTGGCCCATCGACTCAATTAGTTTGTTTCCACTTGGTTAGTGATTCTATGGGACCATAGTCACTTGATATTATATAATCTTTGCCATCTGCATAAATTTGGTCAAATATTTTACGTCTACATAATCGTGTTATGCACATTGACATTAAACAGAAGAGACTTAAGAATGGACCTTTGGGTAACTCGAGTCGTATTTTTTCTACAAGTTAAAAGGAACTCGAGCTCGTCAGTTATTTCCTCTTTTCTGTGTGCAATCACAAAATGTAGTCAGACTGCTTCAAGTATTTCTCAAGTTTACATTTTCAATTTAGATGTCACTAGATTCACTATTCCTACAGCAAATTTGAATCACTTTCTGTTTACTTTATATGGAAATGTTTTCTCACAAGATTAATTTGTATCTGCTGAAAGGTTTTTTTAATCCACTTATTGTATGTAGTTGAAAACAAAGATAGGATAATAATTTCTTTATTTGTCCCGCAAACATAATTTTGCGACAAATAACGGAATTCTGATCAAATTGAGGCTTGCATTTAAGGCTTTTTAATAATGAACCTCAAACCTGCCCCCGACCAATCGGTCTGTTTTACTTTGCTGTAAAAAGGTGGCTAGAAAATGCTTTCCTCTCTCTCTGAACTACTCTGCTCCAGTTGTTTTTGTCTCAGACTGTCCAGCTCCTTTCTGCGCTCCCACACATTAGCCTTTTCATACTGAAGCAGTGCAGATAGGAACCTGACAGCTGAATTCAGTGCACATACTCTCCTAATTGGACTCAAACTGTAGACCGAGACACTGTTGTACACAAAGTACTGGAACATCTCCCTGACAACTCTCTGCACCACCGTCCTCCTGCCCTCTACAGTGAAAGTCTGCTTCTTTGGACTGTTCATTTTTCTTAAGGGCTTTACTTCTTTACAATCCTCTGGAAACAGCCTCCTAGTTCTCACTTAGAAACAGAGTTTTTTGACAGTTTTTGCAGCCTACTCTCTTTTGTGATATCACCTTAGGCAGTAGACTCCATTTCTAGCTACTTCAGGTGTGTTTCATGTTGTGTATTTGTGAAATTAGTTACATTTTTGGTTGTCTCTCTACTTCCACATGGTGATGCATACAGATTGTTAAAAACTGCCACTGGACCGTGTCTTGGCATTAAAAAATAACTGAGGCATTGCTACCAAAATAAAATAAAAAGTGAATTTTTTTTTTTAAACACATTTCGGTCATTTCTGTTCTCAAATACATACACAGTGGTAGTAACCAGTGTTTTTACTAAAACACCTTGTTGACCTGAATAATTAAGTAGAGCTGCACTAGTTTGACCTCATTTATCCAAATCAAATTCTCACAAAGGTGACACTGTCCAACAAGCACCTTGACTGAAGCATACCAACGCCTTTTAGCTTATAACTGCATTGATTTCATTATGACGTCAGACCTATTTTCTGTATAGAAAAATTCAGAGTGACTGCACCAGTGAAAATGTGCTCTGTAGCAGGTTTCACAGCCTGCGTGGTCTACAGAATGTGTAATGGCCTTCGTCATATAGTGAACGTCCCTGCAGCCTGACTCGCCACCTCATGAGCTGTTTGTGAACCTGGAGCTGCCTCCAGGCTCTTTACAGCTGCTGTGATGACTGAATGTACCACCCAGACTGCCAAGTGTGTGTTTGCAGGTTTTTTTTTTTTTTTTCCTTCTCCGCACAATTTTATGCACCTTATGATTTTCTGTCTGTGTGTGTTGCTCAAAAACACACTGGTCCTACAAACTGTTTTTATTCAAGTGTGTCCTCTGTGTGTATCTGAGAGAGTGTGCGCATGTGTGTTCCTACAACTGTGTTTACATGCCTGTCTATGTTTCTGGTACCATTTTAAAAGTTCAAATAGTGTGGGAGGGGTTAAAAAGAGGTGGCTGTCACTTGCTGAATGCTCCTCCACCTTCCTCTAGTTGGACTGCAGCCAAAGGCCTTCTTGCACTTAACTAAACCTCCAGCTAACATATTTATCCCATTTTACAGCCTTTGCAGCTGAATCGAAAAGGAACTGTAGAGTATTGTGTGGTTCCAGCTTTGACCAGCTCTAATCTTGTTAGTGAGAGAAAGTAAGAAGCAATGCTCTGCACTTCAGGGTTGAACCTGCAAACTACTGCTGTGGGATATATATAAGAGCCGTTAGAGGTGACTGGGGAGTGTTTTCCTTCAGGCTGAACAATCTCAGGCTGAAATACAGGATGTTTCAGGGATTTTCTGACACTGCTGGGACTCCACTTAGTTTCGCAGTTTGTTTCCTGAGATATCTGTCATCATTAGTCCGACCTGTCTAGAAAATAGTCAGTTTTAGATTATGTTTCACAGCAGTTGGTCTTTGTCAATATTTTCTCCAAGGTCAATTCTAAGGTAAATCCTGGAAGTTAAAGTTGAAGAAATGCATACAGGGATGGGAGGATTTGTATTCGATAAGCAGTCTTAAATGTGCCCTGTGAGGTTTGTGTGTTTCAATGTGGGTGATAGCCGTGGCCTCACACATTATGTTTTCGGCTTCTAAATTGACATTGTGAAAACTCGGGAACGCCTTTAGGGAATTGCTTGAAGTCCAGACTTGAGGACGAACTGATTAGAATTTGGAGGTCAAAAGTGCAATGAGCATGGTTAACAAGTTGTGTTTTCAGATCAGCCAATTATCTGCTGTTACGAAGGCATTTGCATGTACTGTTATACAATGATAAGCACATTGAGCACAATGTAGTATTTTTACTTGACATTTGGAAGACGTGCAAGTTGAAACCCCAATGTATTCAGTTTACAGTAAAAAAAAAAAATTCATTGATTTACACATCAAAGTGCATTTACAGGTGTTGGAGTACTACTACATATGTGAAAATAGTCACTTGAGCTAACCAGACCTCTGTAGCTCGCTCCTTATCTCTGCTTGAGGCTACATTAGCTGCTTCTATCTTCAAACACCTGAATCTCCAACGTAGGCACCAGGGTTTGACAGGAATAAAAAATGTGTGGAATCCCAGGCTGACATCTCTGGTTTTGTCATCCATTATCAGTCCAACAATACCATAACAGTGCGGTGCCTGATCCGTGGAGTTCTGTTAATTTTTGCCATTTGTTTGATAAATGATTAATTGTTGTTCAAAATTGTTGTCATAATTTTCTTTCAATCAACAACAAATTCATCAAGCAGTACATGTGTAGTCTGCTGTAGATAAACTGCTGTATTATCTGTTTGAATCTGCTTAATGTTGTTGTTAGTAAGCATGATATGCATTCATTTCCAACTCCTACACAGCAGACCTAACGGCTCCCTGACTGCTAATCAAGGCTGTATTGATGAGCCTGTAAGGATTTTATTGTCACTGCAGCTGTCTGTCCTTGCTGCACAGATGCTGAAAGGGACTTCCTGATCAATGCAGTCTACTGTGCAGAATGTCTGGGCGAATCTTTACACCCATTAAATTTCTTCTTGAATGTCGTCCGCTCACTTTCCCAGCTTCTGTGTGCATCTTGCTTGCATGTAAACTGTCGTATCAAAGCAGGACAACTATAACAATTGTCTTCATGCAAAGATGTAATGCTGCTGCTGCTGTTTCTGTACACTGGAGATGGTGTCATGATTGATTGTTTGGTGATTTCTTGGCTTTCTCGTTGAAACAAAGAATAGTAGATCCCGCTTTCATCTATCGTGTGTTTATTTACTAGTTTAGTCTCTTGAGGTCTGGTCTATTTTCAAAGAAGGCCTGTATGCTTGTGTGCAGTTTGAAAATAAGGAATCAGGCTGCAGAAGTTGTCCCATTTTTAGTTTCTGTTGTCAAATACATGACTCTTGGCTCTCTCTGTGACAGACCCTACTACCAAAGATCCCTCAAAGGATGATGGGAAAGCTCTTATACAACCACACTCAGGTAACGCCATCAGCTGTCGCCTGCTTTACTGCCTGTTCCTGGCTGGCTCGCATGCTGGGCTTTGTTCAAAAATTGAAGAACAGTGATTGTTCTCCTCCCATACCATGGATTCAGAGGGTGTTTCCATTTTAATTGTAAAACTGGAGAATGTTTGTCTTGTTCTTGGCTGTGATCACATTTGCAGTTTAGTTGATTGTTTCTTTGCCTCCATGAATCTGCATATTTGTTAATCTCTTGCCAGAAAAGAAATGCTGAAATCTCTTCTGGCGTACTCTGTGCTGTATGGACATTTTAACTATCCTAGGTAGACTGTCTCTTCCTTTCTATCTTTAGATGTAATCATGGCTTATGTCTGCTTTGGTGTTTCTTGTTGAGGTATGAAACATATTCATATGTGTTTCAGGTGACTGATTTAATTCTGTTTATACTTAATTTGTAACACATGGTCAAGTAGCCTGAGGTATCCAAGCGGTAACTCATCCCCATCCCAGCTGTCATCTGGTCTGCACAACAACTTCAATGCAGAATAAATTGGATTATCCTAAAAAAATTACAGACAAAAAAATAATCCCTCTCCATCAGCATTCATGACCAACCAGAAGGTGTGGAAGTGTCTCTATCTTTGAGACCCTGCGCTCTGCCAGTATTTTCTTATTTTGCTGTGTTCTGGATTTAGCTGGGTGTCTGCCTCTGGATAGTGAATTTGTGCCCCCAGAACGGTCCCTCTGTCTCGCTTTTTTTCTTTTCTTTTTTTAAATCAATACTTAGTCGGATGACGGATGATACAATTACATACTCATCTTCTCTGAGCACCAGCTGCAGAGTCTCAGCACACTGTAGCAGGAGTCACATCATTTACACCATGATAAGAGTAAGCAGACCAACAAGATGATGGCAGATGATTTTTATGGAGACAAAAGCATATAATTAAGCGGTATGTCAGATTTGAAATCAATGCCAATAGGCAACCTGATGGGGAAAAGAAGTTTGTTACCTCACTGAGAAGTTGGAAGTGTGCAGCTATTCTGCCTCTTATTCTGAGGTCTTTTTCTATCAGTAAATCAGTGCCTCTGCACATACTATCTGCAGCATCACTTTAGACGATGGTTCAACAACTGTGTCTTGCTACTGGTGTGCTGTTTTGATTTCCATTCACAGATTATGCTTTCTCATTAATCTCAATTAATCTCAATCTACTCACCAATCAAATGAACATAGGCCTTGTGATCATCAGAGTGTAGTTGTGAAGAATTTTGTCACAGCTGAGAAATGCCTTGTTGTTAAACCAGGACACTTCAGCTCTCTGTAGCTAGTTCACACCTGTTGTGACACTGATGTCAGACCAGAATCTAATCAGTGAGTCTGCCACAAGTTTTCTTGTTAGGGGTCAATAGTAGGGATACACCAATGTATTGTACTATATTTAATTGCTTTTGTTGTGGCTTTACTCTTCTTTTCCTCTCATTCTATTGATCTATTTGCTCTTTTTTGGGCTTGTTGGTTTCTTGTTATAACTAGCTTACTATTTCTGTTTCGTCTAGTCTGTATGAGTGTTAATTTAGGGCACTGATGTAAAAGAGCTCAATACTCAGTAAGTTTTTCCTGAATAAACAGTGGTTGAAGAGCCACTCACCGGTATTGGCTGGTATGCACCTTGTTGCCTGGCATCGGCCTACTGCCAAATAAGATGGAGTGTTGTAAGGTATGTGAAAGGCCATTTCTCACCAAATGAGACTGTCAGGAAGTCACCTTGTCTGAGGATGCTTGGCCCTTTTCAGAGGATGTGTGTTCCAACCCTGCAAGGGAACACTCGAAGTTGAATCAAACCTGATTAACCTTGATTAACAGTCCAAACTTATGTCAACTTTTTTGCCACCTCAACCATATTTAGCAGACATATCCAGATATGTCTGAGTGACTGGAGCTAATTTGGTTCCATTGGGTCCAGTAGGTGTAGGTGGCGCTGTCACATCAACAGTCATCAAGTTTAAATAGCTGTAATGCTCCTGCTTGGCATGTGTCATTTTGTTCTCTCATCCCTCATGTGCGAAGGTGCATTACAAAACATGAGCTCTCGACGCTTGTGTCTTCAGGTGAGTTGACTACATGTTTGAAATTGGGCTCAAGTCTTTGCTTACTCTTCAAGCTTTTCAACTTTTATTCTTTTTGATTTTGTTCCTGATGTTTGCCTTGGGTATGACCTATGTGTGTGCTTTGTGTCCGTCTTGGGCCAGATTTCTGGCTTGACTTCAGCTGTATGTGGTTTTGGACGCATTGCTCAGTGCTGTAAACATCTCGCACTCAAAAGGTTTAAAATGAGATTGTCAAAGCTGCGCTAGAATAAGGTGTTGCTCACTAACGTTCTAATCCTCTGAAAAGTGCAGCTGGTGAATGAGTTTGATGAAGAGAACGGGGAACCTGATCAACAACAGCAGGAGCACTGACAGTTTGCTGATGAGTTCCTGTTTGTCTCTAATTATAGCACTTGTTCTCATGACTTTTATTCAGTTAGTTTGCCTCTTGATTTTTCTTTTTATTGGAGCCGTAATGTTGGGAATAAAGGCAGTCAGCTTAGTCCACTCAGTTCCCCTGCTAGACATGTGATGTCGCTATTCGGATGCATCTGCACCATTTGAACATTTAATATGTTCAGCTCCTCTGCAACTGTAGAATCAGCTGATGACCAAAATTGTGTGGACCCTAACTCTGCACTGGCAGATGTTTATCTGCAAGCACAGCCCAGGAGCAGCACCTTGTGGCAGAAATGAGCAAGTGTTCCAAAACAACGAAATCGCCAAAACCATTCAGAATTGGTGCAAGTCCCACTTGTAGTCAGTTAAATTTCAAATGTTCAAAAGTTATGTCAGATATCAAAGAAGAATTCAAAGCCAGTTCTCAAAGATGTGTTCAAGAAGCAGATGGAAGCAAAAAAAAAAAAGGGGAACAGGATTTCTGAAGTCAAGGATGTGGATTGAGACTGTAGAAGACCTATTAAGTTGTTTTACTTGGAGCGGGTCCGGCTCCATCCGTTCATTATCCCTGTTTAACTACAGCAAGGATTAATCTCCACCTATGATGACCCACGCTTGATGGGACTAACTCGTCACACACACACACTTGGATTAAGGCAGACTTGTCGGATGTGAAGGACTAAGTTCTATATAAAGGAAAGACTCAGAGGCAGCCTGCTGCATATCTGCGTTTTTAAAAATAACTTTATGGGGTACACTGAACAACAGCAATAAAAAAACAGATTCTGCTTGTTTTCAACCTGACAACATTAAATTTCACTAAATGAAATAACCCAAATCCCACTGCTCCTAAATCCCAACAGTCTTTCAATGATAATTATGTTATATGGAAAATAGAAATATTTCACAGCAGGTGTCTTTACCTCAAATTACTTCTAATGCATCCACTGTGTCCAGTCAGTTCTAGGGTTGAGTTTCTCTAGGCACCTTTCAATTTTGTTTCAGACAGCTACGATACAATTATACAATGAATATTGATGGGTCAGTTTTACAAAGCTTCAGTCAAAAGCAATATGAGTTAATAGTTTAACCTAACAAATAAGGGAAAACTGATGATGGTTGATATCAACATTTCTTTTGTACAATCAAATTAAACTAGATAAGTGTCTCTCCTCTATTTCTTAATCCTTTTGATTTAAGAGTTGCAACTTGTATTAAAATGTATTGAACCAGGCAGATTACTAAATTATTGTGGAAGAATTATTCATGGTGTATTTCAGTTTTTTATAAGTTTAATTGTTGACATTGTTGGAGTTTAGCTGGTAAACTAATCTGTGTCTCATTCATTTTCTTATGCATGTTAATGACGTCACCAAATTACTTAGCAGCACAGCAGACTTTGACTTGGGTTAACAAACCCTGTCTTTTTTTTTTTGTCTTTTTGTCCTGAAGCCTCTGACGCTTCTTTCAGCCAAGCTGTTTGCCAGTCATGTCACTCACTCCCTACTGACACAAAGGGCCTGCTACATGAACACCCTGAGACTGGATTATATTAACCCAGGGAAAAAAACTTCTTTACAAAGTGCTGAAAACAAAGGTTAACATTTAGCTTTAGAAGGATTTAAAGCAGCTGAAGTTTGACTGACTTTTTGCTGGCTGATGATTTTGGCAGTTAGCAATGTTGCCTCACAACAAGAAGGTCCATTTTGTGCATGTCTCCTGCCGGTGTCCTAGAGCTGTAGTTGGTCCCTGGGCGAAGCACAGTGGCTGCCTCCTACAAGCAGACGAAAAAGTTTCAGCAATGTTGTATTTGACAAAGAATAACCTCGATGTGCTAATTGTTTGTATTCGAGTGTGATCTTTTTTCATACAAAATAGTTTCCTAAAATGAAACGATTCAGTGTTTGTACTGAGAACATTTTTTTCAGCAATTTTGATTTGTCTGTTTTGTAGCAAAACATTTTTGAACATTGATGCACTGCAAATGCATAATAGCAGAACAGAAAGAGTCAGTGCAGCAGATTTTGACAATTTGATTTGTAAAAAAACATAAATATTTGCCATCCATTTAAGCTTTAAGGATGACAGACCGGTTCTTTGACCGGTGGAGACACAGAAGCATTTGGAAAGTGTTGAGTCACCTCGCATGTGTGGTGGCAACACACAGACAATACATCATCATGACCAGGGGGTGAGCTCGGGCGCTTTCTGACTCTACTTTCTATTGAGCCTACGTGCACTGTGACTATCACTCATGTACAAACCATCAAATTACATAGAAGTTTGCTTGTAGAAGATCACGACACAACTCCACTCCACTCCCAGGCCTTCATGCCTTTCGGTGCAGTAAAAGGTCTGTATTGGCACAAAAGGTTAGTTTCTCTCGGATTAAACTTTCATTTAGCATGTTGAAGTAAGTGTGCTCTCTCAAACTGAACGAGGACGTGTCTTGAGAGTGTGCGTGGGTTCAGAGTGTTGACCTGTTGGCTTGTTTTTGTCTTTCAGAAGCCAACGTGAGCACATCGATCCAGGTGGACGCCACAGCCCGAGGGTCTGCTGCTGCCTGGGCCATACTGCCAGTCTGTGAGTGCAAATCACTCATATGCACTCACTCTAAGACTCTCACTGAGTTTAATGGCTGTATACACATGGCTTGATAATCTCTTATGATAAATTTGTCAATTCTGTCTTAATCACACCAGTTGGTAATTTGTGCCTTTTGAAAATAAGTTTGAGCAGGAATTCTTGCCCAAATCTTCCTCTTCACTCCAGCTCCTAAACATATTTTCTGTGGTTTTTAGTACGTGAGCCTGTGCATTTACTTATCAAGACTGTCTTACAAACACAGCTACCTCCTGGTTGTTGTAGTTCATTAATGTCCAAGAGGTGGTCATGGTAATATGACCAGATCCACTTTTCAGCTGCAGCTGTTTCCTCCTGCTAAAACAGCAGATTAGTGTCGAGCTGTGTGACAAAATATTTTAGAAGAGACAGCCAAATATAAAAAGCAAAGGATACAAATTAGGATACAAAGCAAGGGTACACATTTTGGGAAGGAATATAATTTTATCAGAAGAATTTGAGGGTACAAACCATGAATGTGAGGAGACTGTACTACACACATCCCTGACCCATCAGCTCTCATACTGGACTATTATCTGACTGTTTGTGTCCTGTTGTCCGTCTCCTCAGTGTTGCTGGCGATGGCGGTGGCGGGTGGCTACCTGATGTGGAGAAACTGGCAACTGAAGAACCAGAAGAGTATGAACTTTGACAACCCCGTCTACCTGAAGACCACAGAAGAAGACCTCAACATCGACATCACCCGGCACAGCGCCAACGTGGGACACACCTACCCTGCAGTAAGTAAACAACCAAAACACCTCTCAGCAGATGGCATTGTGGGTAAGAAAACATTAAACCTCAGAGGCTTAATGCATTGATCCCAGAAAAAAGAAAAGTAATTATTAAAAAAAATGAATAATCTGCTGGAGAGACACAGAGGATGGACTCTATATGTTAATAACCTCTGCTCTCACCCTGACCTTGTGGCCTTTAGTAATCCGTAGTGCATTATTGGCTGTCCACAGAGCACAACTCTCTGTACACAGATTAAACAGATTAACCTAAACCCGAGCAGAGTCACAGGATTGACTTAGACCTCTGCCATCACCCTCACAGCTGCAGCAAACATCTCTGTCTGTTTAGATGGGCAGAAGGCAAAAAGAGCAAAGTACAAGACTCCAACCCAGCATGGAAAAGTATGTGATCTGACACTGGTAACATCCTTGTCTTTTATAAGTAAGGAAACATATTTGTTTCCAAACTATTTCCCCTACTCTGTTTCTAAAATATAAAATCCAGAATTTTTAAAAATAAATCAATTCAAGCAAGAGTGTGTTTCATGGTGTTTGGAGTTGGCAGCCATAATGTAGACCGCTGTGTGAGAGAGCACAGGCCTGGGCAATCTTGATGTATTTGAAAGTAAGGCAAGGAGTATGACGTGTGACTGACTGCACTGAAAGCTTCAAACAAAGTCTGTTGTCTTTTTTCTAGTTTCCTGGTGAGTTGTATGAACATCCCTTCTCTTACCATAGGGGTCGAAGGTATACAGTTAGTAACATTGCACGATATCGGTATTGCAGCTTGAATAAAATGCTGTGTGTTGAACTTGTCTAGGTTTGGTATTAATTGATTTGTACAAGTTAAAATACCCAGCCACAATATTATGGCAATAATTTGTCAACATAATGGCATATAGTCAGCAAGTAACATGTTATTAGTACAAAATCAACCTCTAGATATGTATACTCAATCAGATGTTTAAGCCCATATTTAACATCTCTCACTGAACGTCAGAGCGCCAGGCGGGACATGTTCCTGGATCGACATCCCACACTGCCTTTATGTACCAACCAATCACAGCTCTCTGAGGGATATCTGAGCCCTCATCAGTGTGCTGCTCACGTACTTCTTTTGAAATTAACGTGTGCTTTTCCAAATTGAAGTACACATACAATTCAACAAAATCCTCTGATAAAATCCTCAACTGCATGCCTTGAAGTTATTAATATTCAGTCATTATACTGTGGTACCTACTGCAAGCTGTACCTACATGAGTTACTGCAGGCTTAGCGAGTTGGCATGCAAGCTAACTAGGCTATGCTAACAAGTTTGCCACGCAGATAGCGTATAATTTACTAACATTATACAACTAGCATGATATAAGAGCACTACATTTACTTTAGTCAGCATTAATAATTAACCCTGACCAGTTGTGTAGCCAATTCAAACCTTTTTTTTTTCTTTTCTTTAATGCAAGTACTTCAATTTGGAAAAGTTGTCTTTCTTCAGAAAATGTTCTCAGGAGCAGCACACTAATGATGTCATAGGGCTGTGATTGGGTGATTTGTTTTGGAAAGCAATGTGGGATGTTGATCCGGAAATATGTTTTGCTTAATCACATTGTGCAAAAAATTGTCCGTAATTGCAAATTGTTGTCTGTGTCGGTCAGAACAAATACACAAGTCAAATGTTTAATAAAGCCATTTCTCTCTCTGTCTCCTCCCCTCCCTCCCTCTCTCTGTCTCCAGATTTCGATAGTGAGCACAGATGACGATTTATCATGATCGTCTTGGTTTTTTTGCTTTTTTACGGCAACCCGCAGCGGTCAATGGCGCCTCCTCGTTCCTACGCCAAAGGTTGTCCGTAGCAACAGCAGCAGCCCTTACAGTACGACCACATGCCTTCTGAAGTGCATTATGTCATTATCTGTGGAGAGGATGACCGCAACAAATGTTATTTATTATGTGAATATTACAATGAATTATGTGTCATAACTGTTTTCACTCAGTCAAGTATTCAGGATTTTTTTTCTTTTCTTTTGGTTATCCTTGTTTTGGGGCCGCAGACCGCTCCCTGTCCCTCCTGATGCCATCCTTTCACAACAGATGAGAGAAACGCAGTGAATCAGTTTTTGGGAACCTGAAAATTACCAAGAGGACAGTGTTTTCTAATCAAACAGAGGGACTCTGTGGGACAGGATGCAAAACTGGATCTGAGCGTGTCAGTATGAGATGCCACATGTGTTAAAGACGGCGTGAGGCTCCATTTAAATAGTGTCAGAGTGGAGAGGGGTCAAGGGTCACTCAGGAGTGAGGCGTTCATCTGGAAAATTGGTCCAAACTATTTCTTATCCAACAGGCTGGGATGTGTGAATATTTATGTGCCATCATGGTTTGGGCAATTATATCTAAGGTGTAAGTTTTCTTTTGTTTTATTTTTTTTATTTTTAGGTTTCTTTCCAACGGTACTTCCTAGAGTACATTCTTACAAGCAGTTAATTCAGTCAGTTATTATTAATATTATTATTATTATCAAAGCTGTGTAAGGATCACCATGGTTACAGCATTTGTAAACATTGTATATAATTACCTATCATCCCTCAGACATGACGGTCAATCAGGACTCTCTTCAATGCACTTTGATCAAATGTTCCTTGTGTAAATAAGATTGTATACATTTGACTTGAAATCAATTTTTGCTATGGTTGGGCATCGTACCAGGGTTAGAGTTCAGATGTATTTAACAAGAAAGAAAAATCTGAAAAAAAAAAAAAATATGACACAACTGAATTTGGTAAAACTATTTTGTATGTTTGTGTGCTGTTGCTGTGAACTTTTTCTAGCCTTGTACAGTGAGGGGGAACACTATTCAAACTTAAAAGCTCTGTATCTGTGAAGAAACCAATTTGCAAATCACTTGAGAATTAAAATCTAATCCACAACGTTGTTCAAAACATGGTGTCCTGTCTTTTCTATTGTGTTTGTGTGAGAAGATCCACTGACCCTGGGATAATTAAGTTCCTTTTCACACACACATTGTTGAACCAGGGTTAACCTAAGCAAAGTGCTTCGGAGCAGGCTAATGTCTGGGTAGCTCCAATTTGGAATGTGCAAGGATTGTACCAGCGGGAATGCTTGTTTTTCTTGCCTGGGGTTAACTGCTCCCTCTGTCTGGAGCTAACGGTTCCAAGAATACTTTTCTCGCTGTTCTACCCCCAGGGGTGGAAGAAACATCACATCCTTTACTCAAGTGAAAGTACTAACACAACAATCTAGAAATACTCCATTTCGAGTGAGTCTTGTAAAAGTGCAGATATGTTATCGGCAAAATGTACTTAAAGTGTTTTTAAAGATGTCACATGATCCAATCGTTAATATTGCACCATTATAGCGTAGTACTTTACTGGTATAGCCAGTTTGATCTACTTTACATCCACCTTCTTCCGAGGCTCCATGACACCTTGCACATATTATGAGGGGTGAAATGATACAATAGAATAAGAAAGATAAATGTTAGCAACTTTATTGAACACTAACACTTATTACTACTACACCAAACTACCACTTCTGAGACCTTGCAAGTAAAGCCACTGTGTAAAAGTAAAAAAAAAAAATGCTTTGAGAATCAAGGGTTTAACACTTAAAATATGATGTATGAACTAATTTGTTGGTATGTTTAAAAAAAAAAAAAAAAAACTTGAGCTGTAAAGTAACTAGAGAATAGTTTACTGAAATGTAAGCAGCCATAAAGTGTCATTTGTTTTACCGCTTTAGATCTTCAGTGTGGTTATGATTTTTCACTTTGAACTTCACCGACTCGTGACTTAACTTGGACTTGACATCCTTCCCAAGCCCTCAGACTGAAATAACGTTCAATGAAGAAGTTCGATTGATTCAGAACTATTTAGTCAAACTGCTGCTCCACGATCAAGGTTGACTTTTGCAACGATCTCTTAATTTAGATCTTGAAGTGAGGATCAGAGAACAAGTCAATGGAGAACAAGATGCACTGGATCCTCAATAAGCTGTTTTCAAAGAGACTGAAGAGGCAGACAGATGTGAACATGAAACCACTGCAGTTCTTCCAGCACACGGTTCAATCTGTCCAAAACTCGCTGCTCCTGACTCGTCCTGTCCGGATCACGTCAGCTGAGGGACGAACAGGTGTTTGTGAAGTGAAGGAAGTGGGTTGAGACGGTGGGAGAGCCCCTAAGTCGTTTTTCTTTTGGAACGGGTCCTGCTCCACCCGCTCATTATCCCTGTTTAACTACAGCAAGGATTAATGTCCACCTATGATGACCCACGCTTGATGGGACTAACTCTTCTCACACACACACTTGGAGTCAGACATGTTGGATGTGAAGGACTAGGTTCTATATAAAGTAAAGTCTCAGTGGCAGCATGCTGCATATCTGCATTTTAAAAATAATACATTGAACAACAGCAGATTCTGCTCGTTTTCACACTGACAGCAAGAAATTCAACCAAATGCGATCGACCCAACTTCCCCTCTTCTAAAACCCAAAGACAGTCTGTCAGTGATAATAATCTAATATGGAAAATACAAACAGTTCATGCTGACTTTCTAGTATTGCTTTACATAAACAAAATGCAGTGTCAGATAGTCCAATCACAGCAGGGAAAAATATCAATGTTTTCAACACAGAATTTGTCATTTACAAATATTACACTCTTAATCAATGTTAAGTTACAAACCTGTAGACTCAACAAAGATGGTTTTTCACATCGATGAATCCAATGACGATAACGCTGTAAATGTTTCCTTCAGTATGTACAAACCACGGACGGAAGTAACTAATTACAACTACTTAAATTACTGTAATTAAATTTTTTTTTTCAGTACTTGTACTTTTAGTATTTTAGTATTCTCTGTAAGTCTAATTTACTTACGTATGCATCACACTATGTAAGTTACTTATTTGTAAAACTATTTGAACTAATATCTAAACCTTTCACCTGCATTTTCAGGCGCAGGTTTGGAGAGGTGACCATGACCGCAGAGCAGAGCAGAGCAGAGCAGGAGCTGGGAGTCATTTAGACAAACAGAACAGTCAGAACTTCCACAACATTCCCATCAAACTCAGCTTTACTGTGTGTGTTTATATACAATTTATGAGAAGATTAACACGAGCATTTTAGCATTAAGCTTAAAGCAGCACACCCTCACAGAGTCACCAGCGTGACTGTAGACTCTTAGACCGGCTCCTTCACTTTGTCAGCTGACCGCAAGTAGGAACATATCAACATCCAGCAGGATCAGATACGGTTAGTGGGAGGAGAGCGAGAGATAAAGAGATGGATAAAAGAGGATAATGGTGTTTAAAACTTTAAGCACCCAGATCATCTCAGCCAACTGCATTAGACGACGAGAGTCACTTCCTACCTCATCGCTCCGTGTGTGTGTGTCGGCTGTATGTATGGTGACCCGGTTTCTTACTGACTTTGAATGAAATCATTTTGCATCCTTTTCTGTTTTTTTTTACTCATTTGTGCTGTCATC
>OMLP01021065.1:13567-43058 GCA_900302685.1 Spondyliosoma cantharus
GTAAGAGTTTCATAAAACACACAGAAACCAAGCACGGGACAGTGTCATGTCCAGACCCCCCAGGGTCTCTGCTGTGGCGTCAGGGTCATCCTGGGTCTGTCGGTGGGGGAAATGGAGTTTAGAAGAAGGCTGACTGGCCCAGTGACCACAAACACAGCGCTCCCTGTGAAATTCCACCGTCAATAGGGGCTTTTTCCAGGCCCGCTGCACCACAACCCTCCGGAGACCCTATGTTGACTGTATTTGCAGAGACTGAGAGAGAGAAAGAGACAGAGTTGTACTGCTTGAAAAGTTCCCCCTTCGTCTACTGAGAAGATGTGTTTGCTGCTTCAAAATATGCAGCGTGACAATAATAATAAGTAATTTCATAGTACAGCAGTGAGGAAATGCCTTTTACTATGACACAGTGAGTAAACCTGAGCAGACTGGTCGCACAACACTGAAACTGAACCAAGACAGGAAATTATTAATTTTACAGTTCTGATGTGTTTGTTATACAAGAAAAAACAAGGACAAAGTTATTCTTGTGTTATACATGATGATGATGATTAGACTGTTAGAGCACCACCTACAGAAACTTCCATCCGGAGAAAATTCTCAAAAAAAACTACCACCTTCCCTCCAACACTGGTTGATTGACAGGTGGCTGCTGGGAAATGCAGTGCTGAAGCATGACAGCGAAGTGAGCCCTTAGAAAACATCCAAACCATTTATATGCCCATAAAACCACCTTTAACTGCAACTACCGTGTCCAGGCCCTTATTTTGAAGAGGTCAAAAGGCATTTTGGAGAATGTTAGAGGAATTTCCTTCGCTAATGTCCTATAATTCACTTTTTAAACCCTGTAGTGAAGATTCAAAAGTTTGGCTTTGTGAAAAACAGCTTTTCCACGGTCCATATTTTTACCCTCTCAGGTTGTCCAACGCTGCTTTCAAGGAACACACATACTATAAATCATGTGATTCATGCCTGAATATGTTAGAGGTTAAAACAAACAAGGCCGTGTGTGTGTTCCACCTCCCTGCCGTCAGTCCTACCACGGCCAAGGAAGCTTCGGGTCACTCGAATATTTGCACAAGAGCAGAGCACCATCTAGTGGTAGAGATACATGTCTTTTTCTTGCATGGACGCAGTCAGCCAATAAAATTAGATTTTTGCCTCCTTCACCAAATTTAGCCGCCATTCATTCAAAGTAGAAATAATTATTGTAAAATAATCTTTGTTCGCCCAAAATGTATTCAACATGATTAAAGAAACTGTGGGTGTCATTCATCATTTAAAAAATGCACATAATTGGTTTGACTAAATGTATGGACACATTCTTTAAACATATGAAATATTCATATTTGATTTCTCTTCTTTGAGCGATTTATGACTGTTTATGTGTGAAAGCTTTAGTCAACTGCAAAAAAAACCTTCTTTCAAGTTATTAAAGGGGACATATAAAGCTGATTTACAGTGCTGTAACGTATCCTCAGCGTACAAGACTGACCAAAGTAGAAAGTAGCTAAAGAAAACGACAGATATTTCTTCACCCATTTACTGTGTTTTATAACTGGAGGTTGAGAAAGCAGAAGGCCTCTGCGTGTGTGACGATGAGTCAGAGTTCACATGTGATATGCTGAAGAGGAATCTGAGCTGCGCTGTGACCTTGAGGCCCTTTACTAAGTCAGAGACACAACAAGAACTAATGAAGAGGTCTCTGTTCTGCACTTTCAGTATTTATTGCAAATTGCATTAACGACAAGCGTGTAGATTTTTAAGTTCCAGGCTCCAGCCTCACTGGTGTTTGCACTTTTTCCTGATCTGACCTCCTGTCAGGACTGCAGAGTGCGACTCATTCCAGATCACACACTTCTTCTTATTACTTCCATCACGTCCTGCAGCTGCACTCACAAAGTACATAGTGTTGTACGTATGCATACAATTGGGACATACTTCTGTCATAACAACATTGTGCCTTGAACTTCGACCCTCTTGCTCACACATCTGTCGCAGTCCATAGGGCAAAATTTGAAGTAGAAAACAACGTTATGCTATTTGGAACACAGTTTCAAAGAGCTGTCATCCGCCTGTGCTCTGCCTGCAGCTCAGTCGTTCCACTGCGCAGAGGATTGTGGGTAGTAATATGTCCACGGTCAGAGTAGACCCTTTTCATGGCGGACATTTTGGGTGTGTTCCCAATCGCTTACTTTGTCTTTTTACTTTCACTATGTAGTGCTGCTGCCTTTACAAAACACATACTGTTGCATGCAGTATGCATACAGTTGGTACATACTATTTCATCATGACAATGTGGCTTGAACTTTGACCCTCATGCTCCTACAGTATATCCACATCCATCACAGCCTTCGCACAGTACAAAGAGTACTTACACTTAATTGTGTCTGTCACTCTGTCCACGACCAGACGTACAGTAGTAGGACATCCATTTTGACATACTGCATTTCACATACTTACATACTTTGTATTGGGACATACCAAATACAGTTTTCTGCTAAATAGTATGGTAGTAGTCTACTGAATCTAATAAAAGTTGGAGAATGGATAAAAATGTATATTTATTTAATTTGGCTCTGGCGACTTCAGATATTGTTTTGCGGACAAACCTCTGCTACAGTTTTCTTCCCTCTTCCAAACAGGCATGCATTGATTATTAAAAAAAAGAGACAAGAACAAGCCATCTATTTCAAAGCACGTTAAAGCTGCTGGAAGTTTTGTTTTTTTTTTGTATTAGTATCATTAAATAGCACTATATTCTGGCAGTAATCACTGTAATAGAGTGTTTGGTCAGTAACCCATGTCTCTCCTCCCTCTGCTCATGCTGTGAACGAGAAAAAGACATTTTGTGCTATCCCTGCACATTTTTATCCAGTCGGGACAGAGAACTCCATGAAGGAGGTGGTCCTGTCTGCTGGTGGGCATTCAGAAGAAGCTGCTTTGGGTGCAGACTTCACCGGTTTAATTATCCACGATTCATTGCAATACGGACTTGACATTAGAGAACTTATTATGAAAGTTCAGTTTCGTTTCGTTTTCTTGCCCGCTTTTTCCCTCGGTTGCGGTGATGTTATTGTCCACCTTTTTCAGGGGGATTACTGGAGCCTATCCCAGTGACTCGTTGGGCGAAGGCCAGGGTTCACCCCTGAATGAGTCGCCAGCTCATTGCAGGACCCTTGCTGATGGCAGAGGCTAGTGCCAACTGCACATCAGGAGCAGTTTTGGGGTTCAGTATCTTGCTCAAGGATACTTCGGCATGTAGCATGTATTATGAAAGTGTGAAACAATTATTTTATTAAAACTTTGAAAACTGTACTGAGTACAGGCTATAGAGGTAATCAAATGCTTTTTTATCATTGTAGTCTTTAACACCATCTATCAGGGGCTTATATTGGCCTTGCAGTCTCACACAGACTAGATGTGGTGACAGTGAACACATCACAGTACGTATGAGTGAATCCAAGAGGGCTCACTTCACAAGTCCAGAGGGTGGAGCCATATTGTGCGGGTCATTGCGCGTCTTTCAACACCCTTCCTTGATGACGTATCCTTTATTCCAACGGTTCCACTCAGAACTGGTGAAAAAGTGGGCCGGATTGCACCGGGGAACCGAATCGAGAACCAGAGCTAATTTGGTGTAAAAGGGCCCTGAAGATTGCAACATGAGGAGCTCCTTAAAGTTCCTCCTTAAAGCTTTAACCTTGTTGTAATGTTGTACCTTGGTTTGACTTTGACACAACGGCTCATGGTCGTCAGTAACGAGTTAAAAGTCTCGGCACACACAGGGGCCGATAGTCAGAAACATGAAGACAAACACCCACAGCTCACTTCAGCAAGCACACCGTAACAGGAGACGCTATCGATGAAGTTGTCAACAGAGCTTTTTCCCCACCCCCGAGGCCCAATGACACCCTAACCTTCACGGCAGCAGAATGCTAAACAGACACTGGGAGGGAAAAGTTGTGTAGGCATTTTTTAATGTCGAGATATTTACTCTGTGAAAAGGTGAGAGCCCATCTGCAGGGTCGAGACGATACATTTTCAGAGTGACAAACATGAACATTTGAAACAGTTGACAGAGGCGTCAGAGTATAGGAGGCTTGTACCTGTACGCTGACATTTCTTGAACAATACTCATAGCTGGTGCTCTATGAAATCCGTAGCGTCAGAACAAACATGATATGAGGTCTATGTCTATTGTATTGCACATACAGAGAAAATTCGCTGATTCAAGTTTGCATACAATGATGATTAACAGAAATCTCCGGATGAATCATTTGTGAAAGGAAAGCGAAAAAGAAAAGGTTTCAAGAACACCAAAGGAAAAGTGTGATTGTGATCAGCTGAGACCGGATAGAAAGACACAAAAATTAGGATTTCAAATAAAACACTTTCTTGATGTGGTGAGCTGTGGCTCAGTTAGGCTTCACACTGATGGTTCAGTTTCATTCCCTCTATGATCACACCGCCTGAGGACTGTGTGACAGGAGCGGTGAAATGAAAACAATGCACATCGAGCCGTAGACCGGCAGGCTGGAGAAAAATAGAAAATACTAAACGCTTGAGAATTCTTGTGACACCCACACAACACAGGCTACATTCCTTAAGCACATCTTGATTCTCAAACCTGAATTGC
Organism: Spondyliosoma cantharus; assembly: GCA_900302685.1. Taxonomy (NCBI): domain Eukaryota; kingdom Metazoa; phylum Chordata; class Actinopteri; order Spariformes; family Sparidae; genus Spondyliosoma; species Spondyliosoma cantharus. The sequence goes on from OMLP01021065.1 coordinate 18,204, forward strand.
CTGAATCTCTATTCTGGGATGTAACCCAAATCTGACAATGACGTGAGCTGAAGGAGGCGGGGACGCAAAAAAAGCAGAGCAAAGGGATTTTTATGTCTTTGCTTCACTACCATCACTCCTTGTTTTCTTTTATGTGATTGCCAAGAAAACAGTGCCAGTTGTATCCTGGCGTGCACTGGAATATTATTATTATTATTGCTTATATTTTGGTCCACTATAGAAAACAGGTCGCCTTGGAAAAAACGTGTATAGTTTAATTCAAGTTTTTTTTGTTGTTGTTGTGTATTTTGTAAAAAGGTTCTCAAATTGATAGAAAAAGTTTCAAATTGAACAAGTATAAAGCTATGCTAGCAACTCTGTGAGGCTTTACATAGGCCCAAACATGCTATGAGCTATATCCTACCTTCAGCATGCTAACATGACAATGTTAATATGTTTTGCAAGTATAAACTTCACCATCTTGGTTTTGCATGAGCATGCGAATAGTAGCTAATTAGCACTAGACACAAAAAACAGCTTGGGCTGATGGGATGTTATTATCTTAGCATGTATTTGGTCATAAACTAATGTATTGGATATTGGATAATGGCCCCGACTCCATCAAATACTAAAAACAGATATTTCAGTCGGGGCTAAAGTGGTGGACGGCCACACAGAGCCGTTTCTGGAGCCACAGCGCTAGCATGACTAGCATTCTAGCTAGCAAGAAACAACATCCTGCAGTAATAGAAACTTGAAGAAAAATGTCCTTGTCCTTATAAATTGGTTTATAAATTGGTTTATAAATCATATTCACAACAAGGTGTTGTTTAACAGCAATTATTTCCATGATCCGTTTCCTCAGTTCTGTCAGGTTTCCTTTCGTGCTAACATACTGCTCTGAAGCGCTGCCATGCAGTCAAACGTCTAATAAATGTTTCTGGTTGAAAATACAAAACTTTATTGTGATTTCAAGCTTCAGAAAAATAATTTCTTGCATGCCCATATAACTCATGGGAGCATGAAACCAAATGAATCTGGAGATTTTTTTGATGTTAACGGTAATCAAAAATCCGCTTTGTCGTGTGACTGGGGGGATAAGTAAACTTTGAAATTTGAGACGCAGTATGAATGTAGCCCACAGTGTCTATGCCACTTAGACTGTCAGGCCAAATGGGAACTCGAGCCATGAGCTGCCGGCATAAATTCAAGGCAATTATGTTCATGGCCAACGTGATTCTGTCTTCTGGTGGCTGCTGTGGTTGGTGACAAAGCTGGAGACTCTTCCATTCGGAACAAACATCGCTGTGATAAGACAACGATCAGTCCGAGTCGCTGCAGCTGTACCTCTATTTACAGGCAAAAGCCTAGCACGGCTCAGTGTCGAAGTGAAGAATTCAAACTAGCAGCCATCTAAAAAAATTATGATGTAATGTTTCTGCTCAAGCAAGGCAACAGTGGACAGTCGCAGAATGTTTGGGAAGTAGTGGCACTACCTTGGCCCTCCAGACGAAACAAAGAAGGAAAAACACTTGATTATTATCACTCATCCAACATGGTGTCTAACTAACTTTTTTTTTTTTTTTTAAACAATTTTCAAGCAAATCTGAATGGTTATTTCATCAGAATAACATTTATTAAAGGGGAACAACAGCGTTTTAGTGATTCACTTCTTCAAACTCGTGTTGTGAGAGACTTATTTAAAATGAATGGTGAAAATGAAGGGAGCAGAATCTGAGACGCCTCAACTTTAAGTCCCTTGTATGGGGTCAATGTCCAAAAAAACTGGGTCCTACATTTCCCATAATACAGCTGGACAGGGATTTAGGTCAGAGCATCGCTGACTGCTAATGCCCACGTCTTTTAAACTCCGCACCTCCAGTTTTAATTAAGCTTTTTTGATTTAATTAAGCTTTTTGAAATTTGTGGTCTCCAAGTCAGAATCCAGATCATTGTTTTGTTTCACCGCTCCATACAGACCGCTAATTGCTCACCAATCCCACATATAAAACGTACAGACAGCCATTTTCACTGTGCCATCTGTATGCTGGTGACAAAGGTCAAACATCGAGTGAAAAATATGACAGATATTTTTCTTTTAAAGTTATCAGAAAACAAAAATAATAAACAAATAAAAGGCAAGTGAATACTGGATTTACATTCATCAGGTGGCAAGATAGGGATAAGGAAAACTAGCCCTAAGCGACTGAAGTGAATATATCAGGGCTGTCCCCTAGTGGTCTGAGGGTCATTAAAAGTGGTTAATAATGCAGTTTTTAGGACCGTCCTTTTGTTACACGGGAATTCCTCTTTTCCTAGATATTATGATATGATTGACTGCAAAGCTATGTCTTACACACCAGGTAAACAGTCTTGTCTCTGTGAGCTACGTTAAACTGAATTGTATATTGCACACGCACGCTTACATACACGCACACACGCACACACACACACACGCACACACACACAGCCCCGTCAGCACCCACACAGTAAATGTTTTCTCTGCAAGATTCATGAAATCATTTTAAAAAAGGCAGCAGTTATAGCTCAGATTGATCTAAAGAGTTCCTGAATCTAAAAAAATACAGATGTCTTAGCCTCGTGGTAAAAGCATCTTTCAGAACGTTAACCCTTTTTTTGTTTCGTCTTTGAGAAGGCACACAAACTACCACAAAAGTATAGTAATAATCTTCAAATGTGCAAAAAAGCTCAGTTTACATTATTTCCTTGATAAAAGAAAGAAGGAAAAAAAAAAAAAAAAAAAAAAAGAAGAAAATGTTCAGTATCTCGCTCTTCGCCGGCCCCTCCTGTTTCTGTGGAGGAGAAAAAGGTCCTTGGGCGTCATAGTAGAAATGTGCTTTAGAACCACCACAAACCCCCTCTGCATTTCCTCCATTGGCACTTCAGTTAGCATTAGTGCAGGTACAAAGGCAGAGGCAGAGTCTGTGTGATGTGCACATACTGTACGTGGTTTAAAGGCTGCACACCAGCATCATACATTTGATTCAATATGGTTCAAAGAGACACAGGGACAAGGATCTCCAGAGTTAGTGTGGTGACTGGATTCACTTAGAGAGCAACCCAGCAAACACCCAAAATACAATGACACATGGTTGATAAACAAAAGCAGCACTTTTGAGTTTCTCCCTCATGTTTTTGCTTCGTATCTCCACAGCTTGATTTTATGTCAGTAACAGCAGCTGTTTTCAAAAAGCTATCCAGCAATAATGAGGCACCTCTGGTCCTTCAGAGTCTGCCACCGTCCTCCCTACCAACTGCTCCACCATCCCTCCATCCATCCATCCATCCATCGTCAGTTATTCAGACGCAGGAGAGGAGGCAGTGGTGGTAGGAGACAGCTTGGGGGCTTGGAGGGCCTGCGGGTTGACGATGACCTGGATGACAAAGTCCTTCTGGATCTTAGTGTCTTGCAGCCGCGTCTTGTCCGTGAGCAGCTTCCCAGAGAAGAACCAGCGCTGGTGGATGGCATCGATGTCCTCCTGGGCCTGCAGCTGCTTCTTCAGTTGCCCTATGGTGTCGGCCATGCTGGCGCTGAGGCGCAGGTCCTTGCCCGTGGAGAGCCGTACCTACAGGGAACAGGAAGTGGGGAAATTAACAGTGGCGAAAACAGACGCAGGTAAAATGTGTAATACTGGCTGGTCGTGAGACGGTGGAGGCTGACATAGATGTCAAAAGTTTGTGTTGACCACACGAGAAAAAAACTACTTAAAATACAGCAATTACCATGGTGTACATCTACATAACATATAATTATGTGATAAAGTTACTATTCTCTACAATAACATCAAGGTTATAAATCAGTGGTTGTGCCCTTTCTGTCTCATGTTCACATGAATTCAAGCATGAATGACAAGCCACAAGAATGCCATATCAAATTACTTCTAGACATAAGCAGGAGATTAAAATCTGGTTCTTATTCCTCTGCAAGATTGCTCAGCATGCCAACAAACTCACAATGTCAATTTTAACATGCTAATGTTGATTTCCTAGTTTTACAGGTCACAACTACACTTTTAATATAATAACAGCTCTACAGGAAAAGTTTTAACAATTCATCTTGAGGGGGGCCTGAATGTGTCTGCCAAATGAATGATCTATTTCTATTATATCTATTCTATCTAATCTATCCAGTAGTGGTCAAGACTTTTTACCCAAGCCCACAACTTCAGTTAGTTAGTTAAGCTAGGGGAAAAGTCGTTAGCCGTTCATGTTGATGAGTGTCGTTCAACAGAAAGTAAAGAGCAGTATGAAATTTTCAATTTATGTTTTGGCAGAAGGTTTGAGTTTTTTCTCCATGGTATTGGACACTATGTTTCAGTATATACTGTACATGATGTAGATCCTTCTGACAGCTTGTTTGTTATCCAGTTTCATTGAGCAACAAAATATGGCGGTGTCCGTGTAATGACAACATTCACCAGATGCGCGACATGTAAGGAATGTATTGAGTGACCTAGCATAATTCTAGCTCTGGGATCAAAATGTCATTATTATTCACCTGCTGGGAACCATGTATGTCAAACATTACATGGCAATTCATCCAATAGTTGTTGAGATATTTCAGCTTCAAGTGCTGAACTGATCCACAGAGCTAGCTGGTTAGCATGCTAACTTCTGTTACCTCTATACAATACATAAACGTTGTTATTTTTTCACATTCTGTTGATCATTTTTGTTAATTTTGAATAATTTAACTAAATTCTTACATATTGTACCTTTAAACAAAATAAAGTGCATTTTTTTGGAAGTTTGGCCAGGTGTGTGTGCTGACTTACTGCAGATACAGTACAAATAGTTGCACAATACATTTAGTAAAACAAACCTTGAGCTGGAATTCCTTTTTGGGTGCTGCCGGGGGCTCGGGGCTGTCGCTGGGGTCCTCGTCACTGCGCTCTGAGATAAGGTTGACAGGTGGAGCCAGGCAGTAGACGGGCAGCTGGTAGCGGTTCCCGAGTTCATCGTAACACTCTGCGAGAGTACCTTCACAGGAGGACAACAAAATAATGTTACCCTGGGTTATTCTCGTCATGCGTTTTTTGTGATGTATACATCCCCTGTCCTCACCATGTGGCAGTGTAATACTGGCTCCATCCACTATAGCCTGCGCTAGCTCATGGTCGTTACACTCCAGGGCCACAGCCGCAGCTTTCAGGGCGTCCCAGATCTCCTTGCGGCCCTCGAAGGCTGGCGCTGTGTCCCAGAACTCGTCCCGCTTGCTCCGTAGCTGGCCCTCGGTCATCGGATAGTCGCTCTTCCACTTGGGACGATCCTTCTTCAGAGGCTCGTTACGTCCTGTGATGGAAGGGAAAAGCAAGGAAAGGTCAGTGCAGGTAGTGAAAACGTCTGTGATTTCTTTCGGTTTGAAACAGTCCACAACAAGTGTGGTACAGCCACTAAAGTCTTGAAATTCTTGAGGACAGACAGCCTTTATGCTCAATTTGAACCATTTTCTCAGAGGATTTGATCTTGCGTACGGTCCACAAGTTACACAAGTAATCACACAGCGGTGGCACATGGTGTAGTTACATCTCTAGATTCTACCTCTCTCAGATATGTGTACTGGAGATTTGTGGTGATCTTTGTTTCAGTGTGCAAGTGATTGTAGGCACAAGAATATGTTAAATGCAAGTGAAATTTCTCAAGTTGCTGCGAGGTCCTTTATTTAATCAATCTTTATTGCCGCAAGTAGAAGAAACATTTCTGGTCCATGCAGTGATCAACGGGGACACAAATAGAGCCCAAGAATGAAGAAACTTGTTCACTTGCTGTGACCATGCTGACCTAAATGACTGGGAATGAAGGGAGAACAGGAAGCAGGGGAGCACACAAGATAATTTTTAACGTGTGGAATTAGTGATCTGAATACAAAAATGACAGCAATTGAGAGATAGTGACAAAAACTGACAAACAGAGGGCAGAAGAAAGTCTAATAAAGTATATAAACAAATCTGTGCTTTCCTGTGATGCATGTTACTAATCCAAACAACTTTTTCCATGCGTATATTGTTGCTGATATCAATCTTATGCAAATCTACTGCTAATAATTTATAAACTAGAAGTCAGACGTCTCATAGTCATGACACAAGTCATTGGGGAGGGAAGAAGCGGAATCTTGACAACGGTTTTGAGTGTACTTTCAGTACCACAGGTGATTTAAATGAATTTTGCGGTCGTGTAAATGCACCACAGAATGCAAAGAATTGGCAGATTGGTTAATGAATCATACGGTGTCCCATATAATTCACATCCTGTGCTATCGTCTCCTTAAACTCATGTACCAAGGTGCCAGTGGAGAGAAACGGTAGCCGTCACCGGAGACAGATAGTCCCATCCAACCCCAGCGCACTACGCCATCCAATTCTAAAATTAGGAGATCATTCAGAGTTTGCAATATGCATGAAGCATCTGTGGCCTATATCCGTCTTGACTTGTAACCTTACCTGTGTTTCCCACCATTCATTATTAATACAAAGCACACCTAGACCAGGAGAGAGGCCAAACGCAAAAAGTCAGCTTGCATCAGGACAGAAAACTAACAATTCTAGCCACCATCAAGGAGGTAAACATCAACAATGGCTACCTGCCAGACAGCAACTGACTGGTGTAACATTTCCCACCGCGGCTGATAACTTTAATAAGCCGCGATGAAATCCTCTGCAACAACTGTAAATGTTGTCAACTGCCAGCCTCTTCAGTCGATGTTATCAAAAGGCACCTTTGGATTTAAACCAGCGTGAGCTTATATTTCCAAATGCCTGAGAGGCGGAGATTCCAGGGAGTGAGGAATGAACGGGTGGAAAATGAAGAGGAGTATAAAGGAGACGGCACACATCCAAGAGGTTGCATTTCTTTCAAACAAATTATTTATAGTGCGGGCGGCTTAGGAGGAGCAATCTGGAGGTCATGAGGTGGTGTAGGAAGAGCACTTGGGGCAGAGTGAATCCCAAAGTGAAGTGAAGGGGGCTTCCTCACTACTACTCAGCCAAAGTAGTAGTGGACACGTGGTGTCTATACAATACAAGACATTGGGTACAGTATTATATCTGTCCGAATGCATACTATATACACACTCAAGGTGGTGATATTTATATGTTGTTATGATGTTAATTTCATACTGTGACGTGTGTCTTCCCAGGGGATTCAGTGTGTCTTACACTTTCTGAGGATATCATTATATCATTACCTTTGTTGTCCATTCCAAATAAACATCCATAAATCCAGAGAAACCCTACAGAAAAATGCTTCTTTAAAATCCCGAATCATCATCTTTTTATTCAATCTCCGAGTTATTAGGGCTTTAAGTTGCTGCAATGATTGATTCAATGTTAGGTCAGTTGTACATCTGAAAACAGTGCGATCAATGTGACATCTTCAAAACGCTTTGTCCAACAGACTTGTCAAAAACCAAAGAGACAGTTCACTGTAATACGGGGCGAGAAAAAGCAGCAAATGCCCACATTTGAGATGCTGCAGCCATTACGTTTGGCATTTTTGCTTGAAAATGGATTTGACGATTCATTAATTCAATTATCAAAAGGAGCTGAAGATTATTTTTCCGACAATTGATTATAAAACTATTCACTGCAACTCTAATTGCAATCTCATATAAAGTTGTGAGCACATCCATATTGGGAACAAGTTCAAACAAGAACTGCTAAAAGCTACTTCTGCACACATTTTACAGTGCTTATTGGCCACAAAGTAATTATAGGCTCCAGTTGTAGCCCACGGCAACCTAATTGTCTTGGTTGCAAACTGATACTTCCTGTTTACAAGGAGGGGGGCAAAATATACCGTTGTACATCCTCTTTTCAACAAGAAGCTTCAGTAACTGATATCTGTAGCCTGTAGTTGTGACACAATCTCTTGGATAAATGCATCGCCAGTACACTGGGACCACTGTCTGTGCTGTTGCAACACAGGGGCAGATGTGATTTGATTCTTTTGAACTCTGAACACTATTCTGGTGTCTGGCAATTCAACCTGCTTCCAGTAAGCCAGTGACCTCCTGGGTCTAGCCAAGTCATGGTAACCACCCATGAAACTACATTTTGCTGCCTTTACTATAGTTAGACCGATAAATTGGTTAGATAAATTGGTCAGTATCAGTGTTTCGCTGGCTGATAAGTAACAAGAAAGTGCTTTACAGAAATGTCCAACTAGGTTTGAGGTCAACAGTTGTTTCCAAACAGATTGCGAAAAAGTAAAGTGGGAGAAAGGAAATTAATCTAATGGGGATTCATAAAAGTTTTTCAGCTTTTGTTTTCCCAAAATGCAGATATCAATATCGGCCTCAAAAGCCTACTATAAGCCGGTCTATTTTCTTTAGACTTGGTTTTTGTATGAATTAAGCAAACAAGATATAAAACCCTTATTTTGGAGCTGTATAGGTAACACTAGATAGTGTGAGGCTAGCTTTAACCACCTATTTTCAGTCTTTATGCTAAGCTAGGCTAACCCGCTGCCGTTGTAACTTCATATTTACCAGACACAGAAATGGCATGAATTAATAGGGTTGAGATTATATGCAGTTTGGTGCACATGGTTTCATTAACGGAACATAGTTTTGCACATTTATATCTCTCTTTTTAATACACATTTTATCAATTCATGCGAATACATTTCTTGCTATGCATTTCTTATCACAGCATCATGTCTGTTGTGATATTTAAGGTGCATCTACGGATTTTGGTTCAAAACATTCAAAAGTTCACTAAAATTATTAACAGAAGGTGGAAGAATAACACTTCTGATGTCATGACATGTATGCGTTGTGTTGCAATGTTTACAACGGTAATCATGCTAACGAGTTAGCCCCGGCCTGTCAGGTTTCTAAGCTCCTGTGCTACTGTACCTGTTTAACAAAAACACTTTACCAGTGCTCCGAGCTCCCAGCCTGGACTGCTAGCTACATGGCTAACAGAGCTAACTAGCCATATTTTTGGTAAAATAATGTTACATCACAGTACTGTGATTCAGCTGTAGTGACTGATGTCTCCTCTTTCCATAGAGGAGGTCTGACTCAGAACTCTGCCCGGTTATCTCTTAGCGACATATTGACATGACATCTGCCGAGAATATTTTCTGAACAGTGGACATGCTAGACAGCTAAGGAGCAATACAAATCAGAGAAACTTCCACTGCTCTGGAATTTCTAACTGTATTTATGCGAGCCCTTGAAGTTAAAAGTGAACTGAACTCTTCACAAAAGAAAAAATACTGAACAAAACCGCTTGCCAGAAATTGTATGCTATAAGAAAACACTGCGCAAAGAAGTGGTAGAAATAAAATCTAAAAGGGACATTTTATAGAAATAAGTGTGGTTCGGTGGAATGTGTGTATGAAAAGCAGTCAGTATCATAAGGAAATCATTCAACAAACGGTTCTGTTGAACCTGGCTGAAGCCCACCATAACACAGACATGAAGCAATGCACTGCAAACACGTGAACCAATATCAGGGTGTTTCCATACAGCTGGACTCATAAAAACTGTTGCCATGTGATGAGGTTATGGGGAAGCACGTTGTATTTAAGATTGTTAATGAAATGCGCCATGGACAAGGCTTCTCCGTGCTGTATGTTGGGACACAAACAAAACAACACACCCAACAGCCATAGGTGGCTGTTAAAGGATTAGCTGCTCCTGGGAAAAGAACGCTCAGCTGTAACATAACATAGCTTTGGCGCTGTGAAGGCATTTAACAGCCTCTCACATTCTTCGACATGAGAGATATGTCTTCTGTGTTCCTCTTTACAAGCAGACATCAGTGAACACAAACTGGAGATCAACAGTGTGTAGAAGGGAAGTTGGCTCTATAACCGGATGCACACTGAATCCATGTATGACTGCATTTCCTCAGCAGACACACAGTCCCGCATGCCGTCAAACACATGCCTTGTAGCTGGTTATCTTATCACCACAACAGTGCGTTCAGCTTTCTGGACAAGCAGATAGGCGCTGACAAAGTCCATAAAGTTACTTATGAAAACAGCCTCACCAGACACGAGCAACAATGACATTTATTCTGTCTTACACTGCACAAGGTAGTATTTTACAGAAAATACACACTTTTATCACTGACCCTACCAGTTACTGGTAGACCTTCAATTTTCCTATGGGGATGAGCTACAAAACCAAGCTACTGATAACTTAGTCAGGTCCAAAACAACTATACCACAGCATGAACCACGGTGGATATTTCAGGACAACTTGTAAGATACATTGGTAATGTTTGATAACCAGAGATTTTCGATGACATGCACGCATTATTCCTTGAGAAATTAACAAAAATGTCTGGGAAAAAAAGAAACCCTATGTTGCAATGTTAGACAAAAACCCCACCTAGATTTGTCTCTTTACCTGGATCCGCACCGAAAGTTACTGGGGTCTTTTCTGGGCTGAGACCCATCCTACACTCAAGTTCCGTCGAAATTCGTTCAGTGTTTTTTTTGTAATCCTGATGACAAACCAACACATGCGAAAAATCCCTTGTTTGAGGTAATAGGTGTATTATATAATAATATTAATTTCATTATTTATTAGTCTATGCTAAGACAGAAGCATGAACAGTTGGGGTTAGATTTTAATTGCAAATGCTAATAGCGAACACAATTCTCTAATGTGGTACTGCCCATACTGTCGACATTAGAGGTTGACATTATTCAATTCCTCCATGATTCCCCTAGTGTCGATGAAACTTCTCGCAGCAAACAGCTTTGTAAATGTACAATAGTTTAGCTTCCAACCCTTGTTGTGCAGGGTTCTATCAATTACTCAGCGTAGGTAAATCACCCAACCGTAGGGATACGATCCATACCGTCACAGCCCTAATCACAGAAGTATTTCACCCAGAGAAAATACAAACAAATCTTGTTGAGAAATGAAATCAGTGATTCTATATTGTGAAAGATGATCCCAGACAACATGAGCCTTCTTTTATATCTAACCTCTTTATTTCACTTGGAAGTCGTGCTTTTAGTTGCTTCCCCTACCACTGTTGGTGAAAGACAAAAATGGATGATTGGTGGGGCATGATCCTTCTTTCAAGTTCTATAGAGGGGCTGTATGAGGGTGTTTCAACAGGAATATTACAGGAGCCAGTGGATGACGCAACAGAACATGATGTGACTTGCCATTTTTTGATCAAGTCCTTGTAGTGCAGGGAGTGTCTGTTGATACCAATCAGAGTGGGAAATTACCATGAGACACTGCTAAAGCCCGGGAATCTTTGCTGTGACGACTTTAATTATGTACGTGTACATCTGCAACTTTGGCGGCCGACAAATACAAGACATGTTCATTTGAAGGTCGCACTGTGCTGTATAAATTAACATCAGATGTTCAATCCTAAAAAATGTCCCGTCTTTGTGATGTAAACTGGAGACAATTCCTGCTGGAGAAAGACTGCAAAACTTTCCATTGGTACAGTTGGAGGAAACAAAGAAGACTAAACCTGCATCCAAATGAATAACAGACACATTCCTCAACAGTCGCTATAAAAGGGAACTTTATTGCTTCAGTTATGCTGAATGTGACAGTAATGCAACAGGCTGAACTGAATTTGTTTAACTGCTGAGTGTGTGGTAGAGCTGACCTCAGCAGACATTTAAAGACATCTCAGACGGGTCCTAAATGGTTGTTTCCTGTCCAAATCGAGTTTATTACAACATTCATAAACCTGCACGCCAGTAACGGCTCTAATCATCCAATAAACAATAAGCATTTTCATGTGTTGCACCATTAATCACAAAAAGGTCGTGCTAAATATATTGACACTGTCGTCTGTACGCAGAAATTCAGAATGCCTGCCAGTTCAGCTGCGAGGCGCCTGCGTCACTCGGTTTAGTCTGGCTGTAAATATAACATTTACTCTTCCTTAGTGCTGACGCAGCAATCCAAATTCTATCTGTCACTATCAAACACAAGTGTGATGGAACAAAATGTGGCGGTCGTCCAGTGTTTATCTTCAGGAGAATGTTATCTTCTGGGAAGGTAAGTAAGTAATGGACCTGAACTCGAGTCCCTAAAGTGAATAAATCTGCATATCAGCAGCGCGATTTCCGGTAACCACACCAACTCTACCATAAAAACGGCAGCCTAATATGGAGTTCACAGGGCTCCAATACCACCACTTTTAAGATGGCAGTTGGCCCAACAAGCTCATCGTCGCGAAATTAAGTGTGAGGCTGGGAATTGCTGGGTGAGAAAACTGTCAGCCTTGTTACAAACACACCTTCAGGTGTTTGTAGATGTAGTGTTTGTGAATTTGGAAGTAATCAGCGTCGATGGTGGGTCTGATAGTAGAGTTCCCCTAGGTGCTCGACTTAAACAGCACAAGGGAGTTAAAGCCCCGTCCAGACGAAAACGCTCTTTACTGTAAACGCACATGTATTGCATTGTATTGGCCGATCGTCCGCATGGATCCTGAAAACGCACTTTTTTTGCAACCTGGTCTCAGGGTGGTAAAATCCGAAAACGCAGCCCTCCCGTTCTCATGTGGACAGCGAATCCGCATACTTTCCGAAACGATGACGCCATCGCCCCGCCCCATGACGTCTCTTAACAACAACGGCGGATCTACTTGTGTTCGTGTTTCTTGCAACTTAGTCGCCTTGTAGTCGAGTGTGAGTCGCAGCAGCAGTTCGACCTCATTATCGGTCCACACAACGAGTCCGGTTTCCTTGCACTAGCCATTTTCGTCTTCTTCTTCTTGTGTTCGGATTCTCCGTCTACTGTCTGTTTGTAAACAGCGCGCAAGCTTTATGCAAATACTCCGTCTCTTCTTCTCCATTTTTGGTGAATTTCAAGCGCCACCTATGGGCCTGGAATATGATCTACAGCGTTTTGAGTCGTTTTCAGTGGATCCGTGTGGACACAAATATTCTTGAAACGATGCCAAGGAAGACGGAGGAAAAAAAGATTGTTTTGGTACGTGTGGACTCAGCCTAAAGCCAGTGTACTGACAAAACAAGGGAGGGACTTTCACTAACCAGCGAGAATTAGCAGCTGACTGGCGTTTGCGCTGCAGAGGACACACACACACACACACACACACACACACACACAATGGTTCTGCACTGGTTTTAACATGTGAGCTGAATCCAGACAGTGCATGTGAATTCCAACTGCATTTACACTTAAATCTATGAATGTGTCTCATCCACATCCATCAGTGCACTTCTGCTTAATTTCTGTAGTGTTGTTCACTATCCCAGGCATTTTCTGCATAATGTGAGTGTGCACAATACGATAGCCCAAAAAAAGAAAAGAAATTGAATACACATTTCCAAACATGCTGATGTAAAGAGGATATGCGGTGCATTGTGAATGCAAATGAATTCCCTGTGAATACCATGGGGAAAGACCACCCAGAGTGATGCACCCAACAGTCCACTCCTCACAGAAAAAACAATGTGAGCAAGGAGGTGAAACCCAATCACAAGTGGACACTTGAGATGCATTCGAGTCCGAGACAGGGGTGAAACGAAAGAAGCGAGTCTCGACCACATCTGGGGCCGTTTGTGTGCACTTCAATGTGTATTGGGTGTGCATACTCTGTGTATACATGCAATTAAGCAGAGCTGGGAAAGCTGTCAGGTGTCAAAGGCACAGGACTGATCTGACAATGCCATCGCTGAGGATAGAAGTACATCAGAGGAAGTGTTGCAAGAATAACAGCTTTTAGAATTACACATACACAACAACCCCACAGACTGTCAGTAGTCTCACCTCCTCGTCCGCCGTTCCTGGACGAGCCTCGGCTCTGTGTGTCCTCCCAGCCTTCCCAGTATCTCCCCACACATCCTCCCATGGTTAGAGGGCTGCAGATCGTTTCCACGCGTCGTACTAGCTGAGCAGGGGGCCCATCACGGGCGAAAACGATGAACTAGGTCCGGTGAGGAGGACGGGTCGCAGGTCCAACGTTGCGAGCCTGACAGGTCATCCGTGACGGACGAGAGGGAGACACTGATGTTTGATGGCGCCGAGCTGATCTAGACATGTAATATCAGGGCTCAATGTGCGTTTTCTCTCTTTTTGTATCTGGTTGTTTGACTCGACCCCTCAAGAGTCAAAGCTCGTGGCCCGCACCAACGTTACAAGAGTTTGATAGCCGAACCAGCAAGCCGCCGCAACCTCTGCCAAACAGCTTCTTCTTAATATTAGGATATAAGCAGCAACGAGACGGTTCTCTTACTTGCCTGGTATGTTTGGCTGGTTGTAAATGCCGATGTCTAGCAGCCCAAACAGCGCGCACCTTCCTCGCTAACAAGCTAACAGGGCCAACCAGCTAGCTACCGCAACATCAGTAAACACAAACTTCCGCGCACTCGTGATGATCTGCGCTGCTCGTTGAGTTTCTCCCAAACGCAGCAGATAGTTGCGCTCTCCTGCAGCCCTCGGTGCGCCGCTTAAATTCTTTGACGTTGTCTCCAAATTCCTCTTCTTTTAAATCTCCTAAATGTTACTTCCCTCTCCGCTGGTAAAAGGTGACTAGCGGCAGAGCTAGCGCCACCGAACTTTTTTACGCCTGCGCGTAAGCACGCAGGCAGGTGTTGGGTTCTCTTACGTCAGGACGAAAAGCAATTATGAATGGACGGGAGTGCGAACAATTTCAACACCGACGGAGGTGCCACACAGTTATTTTGACAATTGTTACAATGTGATATCACTTAAACAAGTACTCGTCGCTATTTATTTGAAATTGTTGGTTCGAAAACACAACGTACCTCATAGAAAGGGGGAGATGAGCATCACAGAGAATTCGGCTTTTGCTAGGTTGTTTCGGAATTCGGACAGCACCTGAAGGCAGCACCAAAAAGTAACAGCGGTTTTATTTCAACATTTTGCAAACGTTTAAATTTACAGCGACATTAACGTGACTTAAATGTCCATGAATAAACTTGAATTATAATTTGACTAAAGTTTATATATAATTGGTCACTTTTGCGTTTCATCACTAACTTTTGGCGCATGCGCATGTTCTCTTGTTGAGTTTCAGGGGCACGATGGCTGCGGACGCTGCCTTGCTGTTGTCTCTTGTGGAGGAATATGTCTCGGGACTGCAAGACAGCAAGGCCAAAGATACAGCAAAAGGTAAACTGGTCTTTATCCCGTTTTCCCTCTCACCCACGCAGAAAAGCTCATTGCGAAAAAAGCGCTGTTGTGGCTGCTAAGCTGCCGCTTCGAGGATGCGCAACACGGCATGATGGTTAACTAGCTAACTTAGCGCCACAACATCCTGTGTGGTGTAACAACCTCATGATACAAAACACACGCGTTTTGACAATGGTAAGCTCGTTTTGTCACGAAGCCTGCACAAACTGAATGCATCCCTAACGTGTTATTGTGCTGTCATTCGACTTGTAATGTGAATTCTGATGCTAACCCGGTGTCGTTTCCCAGCATGCTGTTTGCTAGCTGCTCTGTTTGTCTCCGACTGAAAGCATCCTGTCAATGAACTCTATACCTTTGAACCCCGCCGATGCTGCTAGTTAATCTGTAGTTAACTAGGAGAGATGAATTAGTTATTGTCATGTTGTTCTTCTGTATGTTTTTTTGTGGTTGATTAACGTTGCTGCAATTCACTAAACTTGCCTTTCTGTTCAGGTGTCAAAGATGGACAGTTTACAGTACTGCAGCTAGTGGAAGCACTGGGGTAAGATGCTACCATTTTTACCAATATTATAAGAATAATATGAACAAAACAAAAGCATACCTTATATGGCTTACTCTTATTTGGTTTCGGTACGTGTTAGACAAGGGAGGTGGTGCATGTTACAGAACTTGTTTCACTTAAAAATATTAAGAAACTGTTTGGCAGTATCAGCCAGCCAGTCAGGGTAGAGGTATGTCTTTATAAATGGTTATTAAATAATCTTATATTATGAAAAAGAAATCTACACTGTATTGCTGACTTCTACTCATGCAACGATATCTGTTGAACTGTAATCACTCTTTACTTTGTCCTCTGTTTTAGACTGAGTCTGACCAGCTCTCAGCCTCACACACGAGCCAGAGGTGTCCTGCTTCTCTCTGAAGTCTTACGAGAGTGCTATGGAGGTCTTACAGAGAGAGAAGGTACACATCTCCTCTTCTATTTTGTAGAGTTTATGTAAAGATCGATTTCATCAGCTTGTCCCCTCGTCTATGTTCTCCGCAGTGGAAGTTCTCATCGCCTTCTATGAAAACCGGCTAAAGGACCATTACGTCATCACGCCGCCTGTTCTGCAGGGACTCAGAGCGCTGGTGAGTGTCTGTCCATGATGGATTTTCAGTGAGAACAGTGTGTGAAACATCCTGCGTAAGATTAACTGACCGTTTGGTTTGAACGTTAGTGTCTGCTCAGCAGGTTTAATAATCATTTTGAGAAGTTCCAGATGGGATCGCAGCAACCAATATATGCACATTGTAAGTGTGTTTATGCTTTTTCCCTCCCCCACAGACAAAATGCACAGCTTTGCCTCCTGGCTCAGCTGTGTCCATGCTGAGGTCTTTGTTCCAGGATGTTCACGTTCAGGTAAGACTTGCCACTGTGCTAAAATAAAGATTTAAAAGTTCTCACTGGTCTTCACCTGAGGAAGTCTGTTATTGTCACAGGATCCTGAGTGTTTTTGTGAGGAATTGATACAACAGGGGCTTTAATCCATTACTGATAGCAGTACTTTAAATAATATTGTTTAGTTTTATTTGAAGTTCAACAGAGAAAAACTGTATATGAGTTAGTGTACAGGTCTTAATATTAATCTAATGTCCTTGGCCAGATGTTAAAATGCACAACAGCAGTGTAACTGACTAAATGCATCTCACTTCCTCTTGATTCCTGATGTATGCAAATACACGCCCATTCAATATTTGACCACACTTCTGAGAGTGTGTGAAGATGCTGTCTTGTTTCCTCCATGTACGCAAAGCACATCCTCTTTTCTCAATTATGCTTTTTAAGTCAGCTTGATACTTCTAATGTGTTCTTACAGTTGGGCATCATGGGTAAAAAAAAAAAAAAAGCTCATGTGTTTGTTTTTCTCCAGTCTTTGATGCTGGCGGAGAGAGCTTGTGTCTACAACATGCTCATCAACCTCATGGAGACCAGAGAAGCTGGTAAGAGAAATTGGGTTTATGTCTGACTCAAAGTGTCTCAGTTAATAAAGTCCAGACAGTTTCCCACAATGATCAAGGCTTTTACTGTAGTAGAATTAAACACAATGATAGCAAAAAATAAAATAAAATAATTTATTTAACAGAAAATAGACCCAGATATCTTCTACTCTCCCATCATAGATTTATTTGTCTTTTCTCAGTTTCTTAACAAAATGAATCCTTTGTGGCGAGATTATATCAGATATTTTCTGGTTTCTTTACTCTTTTATAACACTGAACTTAAAATCTTTTGGTTGTGACATTTTTAGCCATTTTCCAACTTTTTATAGAATGAAGAACTAGTCGATTAATCAAGAAAATAATCAACAGTTATAGCCGACACCCTACATCCCAACAACTTTCTAAGATTGTCAGAAAGAGGTTACAATGTCAGCTGTCATACAGAATTAAAACAAAATTGTGTATTTGTTTGTGACTCTTTCTCAGAACTTAAGGGTCTGGGAGCAGACTTTGTGTTTGGTTTTGTCCAATCGATGGACGGAGAGAGAGATCCTCGCAACCTCCTGTTAGCCTTCCAGATCGCTAAAAACATCATCCGTCGAGGTTATGATCTAGGTGAGAGCACGTAGAGGTGCAAACACTCATGCAGCATTTTCTGTCTCCATTGTTTTTGACTCCATTTATCCTCCTGTTAATTTCCTGTGTGTACTCTCAGGTAAATTCACAGAGGAGCTGTTCGAAGTGACCTCCTGCTATTTCCCCATCGACTTCAGCCCAGTAAGTCCCTGTTTACTCAGCTGCATTTTCCCAAGTGCTGACAAAAGCAGAGCGGACGGCAGACAGAAATGTCATCACTACTTCCTGTGACCTCAGGGGGATTGTGTAGAAAACAATCACAGAGTGTCTGCCTCCTCATCTGCTCACGCACATTTTTCCCATCTCTATATCGCAGAGGATCGCAGCTCTGTGATCATTTGTTGACTCTCTGGAGAAAAAACAGTGCATGCCACAATGCTGCTATGTCATGTCAGGTTTCGTGTGACATAAGCAACATTGTGTTACCAGATAATTATGAAACAGCTTTTTAAATATTTTGTGGATCATTGACACATGTTTAGATGTTTTATTTTTTGGGCTTAAAGTATACCCTGAAATATGGCAGCAGGATAAATCCTGTAGGCTCAAATCCAACCAAAAAGTGAATTTGCAAACAGTGAACCATCAACGATGATTAAGATGACCAAAACCCATGCTCGTTGCCTAAATAGTAATCTGGTCAACATGGAAATGCCTCTGAATCAGCACACAATTTCCAGTAGCACTACATTTTCAAATGACTTTCCATTTTGATTTCCCATAAAAACTCAGAGCAGTTTCCACTTTTAAACAAATATATCAAACTCATCTTGAATCTTAATGAATCTATAAACTTTATTTACGACTGATATCTAGTGTGAGTTATTTGATGAAATGCAATTACCAACCTGACATATCGTTGGACTGAATATATAACAGAACAACTTGATTTTCTTTCTGAAACAAAATTACACAAAGATACATCCCTTTTGTGGACCTGCCATCTCTCGCTATACCCCTCTGAGATGACTTATAGGCTGACTGCTGTCTGGGTCCGGACAGCCGATCATTATCCAGACCTATAACTGCGAAAATCAAATTTGAAGATTTTATAGCCTTTTACAGCCCCCACCGCCCAGGAATCTCACAGACCAAGTGCATGAGCTTTGAATAACTCTTGACACTCACTCGCTCGAACATCAACCCACAAATCACAAAACATTCTTATAATTCCAAACATCTCATCACACAGAGCCTCTTGTTGTAGATATGCACATTACATGCATGATTAATTTGTCGGTGAATTTCTGATATCTGTCTGTCTCTTCTTTCCTCACCCTTCATCCCCTTCTATGCAAACCACCCTTCCATCCATTTCAGCCTCCCAATGACCCCCACGGCATCACCAAAGAGGAGCTCATCCTGACACTGAGGGACGTCCTCGCTGGCACACCACAGTTTGCTGAGGTACCATTGTCAACTTAAGTTTTGATTTTTGGTGCGATGATGATGTTTTGCCCCGAGAGGAATTGGATAACAAAAGTTTCTACGAGTGCCGTAAAGAAAGTGCATTATCCTTTACAGTTTCTGTTACCTCTCATCATCGAGAAGCTGGACTCAGATGTTCAGAGTGCAAAGCTGGACTCGCTGCAGACTCTGGTGAGAAAAAATCTGTGCTACTTTCTAAAATGTGCCTCTGATGATATGAGTCTGTTGAGTTAGTTATTTAAACATTTGACTGGATATTTTCCAGCTCGTACGCTCAGCTGCAAAAAGCCTGTAAATGTAGATGACATATTGTTGATATTCCCTTTAGCAAAACAGAACCCCGTAACAAAATCTGTGCACCTGGTTTCTTATCTCACCACTCTTTGTTTTTCAGACTGCCTGTGTGTCACAATATGAACATAAGGACTTGGCAGAGTTCCTCGAGGGACTGTGGGCGTCACTGCGTAGAGAGGTTTGAGATGCATTCGTACAAAAGCAGTAAAAGCACTTGTAATTTTAATTGACTGATTTCAGCATCTTTAAAAGTGCAATATGTAAGAGATTAGGGTTATTTTAAAGATTAACTTTAATTATCTACAGAATGTCGTCTAATGTCGTCAAATGACGTCTTTGTAATGGGTTGAAGAGATATCCACTGAAGTTAAAGCTCCCGTGGCTAACTGAGCTAACAAGCTAACCAGTCAATATCAGTCAGCAGTTATGCTGCTCCTATTTATTCTTACGTATTGCACCTTTTTAAGTTTGTGTTTCTTTTGTGGAGATGGCATTCAACTTATTTGGTTAGTGAGAAATGTTTCTTTAGCCACTAAAAAACAAGAAGTATCTTCAGGACTGTGTTCACATCAACCAACTCTTCAACTTGTAATGATAGGACTTATGGAAATTATGAGTCACATTCTTCTAACAATAGAGCTGATGGGTGGTTCATCAGAAGTGAGAATGCAACTGAGAGAATATAAAAGAAATGGCCCAACGCACTGAAAACACTTTTCATACACATAGATTTGTCAAAATGAACTCCTTCAAACACATTAACTCTCGTTTCACTGCAGGTGTTTCAGACATCTAGCGAGAAGATTGAGTCTGCTGGCCTCGCTGCGCTCACCGCACTCACTTCCTGTCTGTCTCGCTCAGTCCTCAACTCTGACTCTGAAGACTCTCTCTGCATCTTCCTGGATCTTGTGCTCAAAGGTGAAGTGTTGGGAAATCGAGCTTATAAGAATGTATAATTGCAAAAAGCATGAAGCAACGATAAAAACATGTGGATAATGTCAGTTTTATTAGAGCTTTAGTTGAATCACAAAAAAAACACAGAGCTTGAACTAAACATGTCAAAGTTGTGGTAATGGGAGGGTTTACTGCAGTAGATGGGCAGGAAATTCTACCACAGTGACTGTTCAGTTCTTTAATGTTACAAGTCTTGTCAACAAGATAGAAAGAGTCCCCTCAGATGATGTTAGTTTCCTGCCAAAGTGCAGTTAGAGTTAGGAGAGTTTTATATTTAGTTCATCGACATATAAGTGATTATAAGTATCGTAATATAAAATCTATCATAATTTAGAAGGCACTTTTGGCTGTAATTATAATAAAGACACTAGATATTGACAGATATTAGTTGATTTCTGTAAAGTCAATGAAGATTCATCTGATTATTTCATTATTTTATTTTTTTAATTTGGAACTTCCATCCAAACAAAAGTAACTGCCCAAACAAGGATGCTTTAAGGTTTCAAATGAGAACCATAATTTAATTGTTGAACGTGGTAAAACAGACCTGAGGCCCGACTCACATTACTTTGCATGGATGCAGCTGGTTTCACAAGATTACGAGATCACATGAGAATGGAGCCCCAAGATAATATACTGTCTAAGAGACACTCCTGCAAAGGCAGTGTTGTATAATAATGGCAATAATGCCCAAAAAGCTGTAATGTATGATAATTTCTTTGATTTTGTGATTCTTATTAGTAGTTAGTTTAAGTCTACGTTGTTTCTTTTTAATTTATTTCATGGCATTATCAGGAAAACAAAATATGGTGTGTTGTGGTCCATCATTTTTATGATAGTGTAATATCTCACATCTGCCAACTCCGTGCAGTGTAAAACAATATTGCCACTCTCTACCTGTGGACACATTTGTGCAGTCACATGGTGTCATATCACCCAACCCTAGGGTCATTTTAGTGCCGTTACCATATCATTATGATGCAGTAAAACATTTCCAGTGCTCTTGTTTTTTTTAACTGAGGGTGTGATGTCATTCCAGACTGCAAACATCACCTGTGTGAACCAGACCTGAAGCTTGTGTGGCCCAGCGCCAAACTGCTCCAAGCCGCCTGCAGCGCCTCCAACAGGGCGAGCCACATCGTAACGGCCGCTGTCATGCCCTCTCTCATCGAGCAGTACAACAACAGAGCACAGGTAAACAAGTGAAGCTGAATCCAGATGTTTAGTTGAATATTAACCAGTTTGGCGATACGATGGTGGACGCTCTTACTTGTACACTTTTATTGTAACGACAGGGTTATATTTTTGAGGTGATTCTCTTTTATCTTCATTAACAAATTGTTAATTGTTGTTACAAGTTGTTTCGGTCAGAATGTTGATTGTGTGTGATAATATCATGGTCTTTTTCTCTTTGCACAGTGTTCCCACAGACGAACATTACTGGAGGTGGTGCAGCGATTCATCCAGTCAGTAAAAACTTACCAGTCCCCAGAGAACGGTGAGTGCTTTTGTCTCTCTGCTTTTTACTTTCAGCTACATTTTTGTCTGATTTGAAGCTGTACATCTATTTTGATAATTCATACTTTGTTTATTATTTCTTCAAAATGGAATCCTCTTGATAGATTATTAGGAATATTACTAAATAACTTTTCTGCTGTAGTGTGGACCCTGATAAACATCTAGATATTTAAATATGCAACATGTAAGAATTGACCACCTGTCAAATACAAAACAAATGGGGGCAGCATAGAGTAACTGCTAGATGTAGCTGCTGTAAGCTAATTAGCTCCTTTAGCCGTGCAGCTAGCAGTCTAGCACAGGACAAGGATGGGTCAGGGCTAGCTGGTTGATATGTTAACTTAAGTGTATATCTGTGCACCATAATAGGTAGACATGAAAATGTCAAAACTGTTATTTCTTCATTCTGTTGAGAATTTCAAATATTTTCAAATGGAAATCTTGCATAGTGCAACTTTAAGACTCATGGGGTTTATAACTCACCTGTTTTATGTTGCTGTGTAACCATTGAGACTGTTGAGTGTTTAGTGCTTATTCAATATAGCTAAAGTGTTTATACTCATTTTTTTAATACAAGTTTTTCACATAGAAACTTCAAAAAAGATGATCTGCTTTTATATTTTAAAATACTGTAACTGTTAACAGTGCTGTTTGTGCATGACCACAAAGACTAAAGACACAAACCCCAGATTCTAACATGTCTGTGTTTCCTTTGTCCTTCCACATTAGAGGAGAGTGTGTTTGTAGCCATCCGTTCGTCCCTGTGCAGCATAGTGTTTTCAGCTCTGACAGAGACTAATGACAGCCTGCAGATCACAGCCACCTCTGTGGTCACCTCACTGGCACAGCAAACAGGTGAGATGATCTGTGGCACTCACAGCAGATTCAGATTTGGTCAGAAACTCAGCAGCGATATAATATTACAAATGTGCTGTGTCTGTCAGGTCTGCTGTTGGACTCTGATATTGAGCTGGCCATAGATCACCTGACCAGACTGTTGCTGACAGAGGAGGACGACGGAGTCAGGTCAGCTCAAGTTGAGCATACTTCCATCTGTCTCATTCCTGCGTTGCTAATTCTCTGTTTCTCTTTAAAATACCCAAAGCTGTCATATTTGACCTTTTTTTTCTTTTTGACAATATCAGAAACAAGATATGTCTCTCTCTTTGTTTCTGCCTCCAGTCTTGCTGTGGTGGAGTGTGCTGGAGCCTTAGCAGAGTTGCACCCTGCAGCTTTTATCACCAAACTGATACCGAGATTAAAGAAGGAAATGTTTTCTGGTAAGTGAAACATTTCTATTGGAAATACAACACATAGCTAATATGAAAACATAATATATGAATATATGAAAACACTTCATATATTTTGGTACTGATAGGTGATTTGTTCTTTTAAAATTGACGCAAAAATAAATCTCTGCAACCCTAAATCTTTTAATTGTCTTCATTTATCAGTTTAACATTATGTCGGCAGAATGGAACACCATGAATAAACCTGACAAACCTTTTCCTCTCCCCTGCTCAGACCCCATGGATCAAGGCAACAACAGAGAAGCTTCTGAGCAGCAGTCCCATCATGCATTGCGCCAGCGGTGTTTGTCTGCCCTAGCTGCGGTGTCCATCCATCCCAGTGTCGTTCAGGAGAGCACACCTGTCCTCTTGGAGGTCCTGAGCTCAGCACACACAGGTAATCTGCGTGGACGGATAGCTTTCTTACTTCTGATATAGACAAATTTGATTGGTGGAAGTAATGCTTTTGCATTTTCTCAGAAGTTGCCTTAAATCAGTCCCAATGATCGCTCCATATTTGAGCATTTGTATTAAATGACATGCAACTGTAAACTGTAAACATGGTTCTTATAAGTGCTTAAAAATGGTGTATAATCTAATTATTAACATGTTTATCATGCTATTGACACGGAGTCTTATAGAGAGTAATCTTAAGCATCTTATGGGAATATTAGGTAATGATTCATGCTTTTTCCATGGATATTAATATACTTGTGACCGGGTTCAGATGAATGCCAGTGTAATGTCTTGGTTTCATTTTGTTTTTTGTTTTTTTCAGGGAGTGTTGGTTTCTCAGTGGAGGAGGTGGTGTTGGCGTGTCGCAGTCTCCAGAGAATAGCAGAACAGATTCAGGACACCGAGGAGACAGGACGATGCTTCCATGACATCATCATCCCACGCCTGCTGTCTCTGGCTCTGCAGGCAGGGCTGCAAGGTGAGCAGTTCTAAGCTGAAATAAAATGATGACAATCTTCTCTTTAACCTTTCACCAAAACCCCACATCTTTTTGTACCTGTGTCTACTGATAATTTTTTACACTTCCACCAGAGTCATATTCAAAATAGTCTGTCTCCTTGGCGTATGTTTAATGGCTCCCTCGCTCTTCATAACGGCTCCACTATCGGTTTACCGTTTTGAACATGACAGTTGAAAAGGTGAATTATTTCAGGTGAACTTCTCTGCAATGTTTTGTAGGTGAGGGGTCAACTGGTCATCGTAGTCCTCTTCTGGAGGAGGTGGTCCTGTCTGCCATGGTCCCTGTCATCAGTACTTCCTGCTCCAGGCTGCAGCCCACGTCAGTACAAGCTCTCTAATTAGACTCTCCTTTATTGTCACTTTTCAACACATAAACATAGTAAATCTCTTTGTGCCGATAACCACAATGCCATGCTACTGATATCTGAACTAACTCATGTCAATGTAAAAACATACTAAGCTTTGTCAGGGGAAGTTATCAAGTTTTTTAATTAGTTGAAGAGAACAGGGTTATATTAAATAATCCAAGTTTAATTCAGTTAAAATAGATTAATGTCATACACTTCATAACCACCAGCATCTGGGTTTTAGTTGACGGACAATGAAACTATTCAGTTGGGAATGAGTTTCTTTTCTAAAAAAAAAAAAAAAAAAAAAAAAAAC
>OMLP01021075.1:4501-30236 GCA_900302685.1 Spondyliosoma cantharus
GACCTGGTTGGGCCGGTGAACGCTGCCGTATAAAAAAAACAAGGAACAAGGCGAAGGCGAAAGAAAGATGCTGGATAAATCTCACTGAAGACAACCACAGGCGAAGACAAAATTCGAGGGATGGCATCGGGTGATATTTACGGGACAATTCCTCTCGGGTGGGTTTTTAAAAAAACATGGAAACCGTCCGCTTCAGGTACGAGCTTTCACGAGAACCTGCCGTCACGTAATTCATGTGTTATCCCCTTGGCGTGTGCTTCCACAATATTACCTCCATCTACATGCCGTTTGTAATCCCCGGATCACTGCCAGGCCGCGGTATTAGACGGAGGAGCGCGGACTTTATGGGAATTAGGTCTGGTGCATGACAAACGAGCGCGGACAGTCGGCGCTCCCAGACGCTCATGATCATGTCTGATGCAGTCATTTAGGATAAACAGAAGCTCAGGGACAAATGAGCTTAGTCCCTTTCCTGAAAGGAGCTTTGGAATGAGTGCATAATGAAATGTATAATTTATTTATTCAGAGATGCTGGAGGGGCCCTATGAAATAAACATGAGCGAGCGAGAGCGTGAGCAAAAGAGAATGAGCGCGAGACGGGCGGAGAGAAGGGAGGTGCGACACTGTAGGAGAGAGAGAGAGTGAAAGCAAACGAGAGTGGGGAGAAAAAGAGAAAAACGCAGCCTTCGACGAGCGCCAGCAAACACGTGTAGGAAGTTAATTTGAATTCCGCTCCGGTGTTTGTCAGAATGATCTGTGTGCAGATGCATGTGTGACGCCCGTCTGCACCGTCAGGTGCGCTTAAATAATAATTACGGCGTGACTATGGGACGAGAATGGTAAGTTAACAAGCTTTGCAAAATGCAAATAGAGACCATCATTAGCCTCTGTATATCAAGGTAGCATGTTTATTTAATCTCCAGTCGTGTTACTCCACATTCTCATTAAAAATGAAAGAAGATATTTGCTTTTTTTTTTTTTTTCTTCCGAAAGCAAAACTAAACCTCAGTGTGTTACGCAACGACCACTTTGTCTCCGGCGAGAACATTTCAGGGCGCTCTGAAGCTTCAGCTAAACAAGAGAGGAGCCAAGATTTTGTGCAGTTGGACTGCAACTGCTAACGAGAGGGAGTGCAGTCGTGAGGCTCCAAGCTGAATGCTAATGCGGTGCGCTAGCCCGCTGGTGTTTCAAACAGGCACGACGTTTACAATGTGCACGCCTTAACTTAGAGTGTCGCTTCTAAGACTCCACCGGTGGCGTCTCGCCGTTAGCGTGCTAGAATTTGCTGATGTCTGTAGAAAATGTCATCGGTTGTGCAGGAATTTGGCCAAAGTATACGGGATAATTCCTTGAATTCCTCCTAGGAGATCATCAGGTGGATGCAGTTGTCGAGACATTTCACCCGCAAAGTCAAACAAATGGTGGCGCTCGAGTAACAAAGTCTGGGGAACTCCAGCGTCTGGCTGCAGCATCTTTCCTCTGGGGACCATGAAAGTTTAATGGCGCTCTATGATGTTATATTCTGTCTGGACCAAAGTAGCCGTCTGACGGACAAACTCAAACTGCTTCCTGTTGGGCTTGAAACTTAAAGGTAGGAACGGCGGTTTTGGAGGGAGGTAGTTGTTGAGTCTCATCCCAAGCCTGGGAATGAAACTCAACAATCATCGATCTTTCTCCAGAATCGCCTCCCTTGACTTTAAACATAAAGTTCTCCTTCTGCAAAAATCTCACCGAGTTCTCTTTGTCTAGTGTCTTGTAAAAAGCGCTTGACAACAAGACACAAGCTCCTCTAAAGGAGCGTTTCAGTGAGATGAATGGGATTTGGTTTAAGACGTTTTTTAATTTATTCCACTGGCAGATTCATTTTACTTATAACAAGCAAACACCTTGTCGTCGTTGTTTTATATCTTGTCACTGAGACAACAACACAGCTTTTAAAATGGGAGCAGGGATTAGAGGATGAGGGGAATACGGCGTATCCGTCTCCGAGAAAATACTTTCCTTGGCGAGTGCAGCGGAGTTGATACGCGTGTCCAAAACACGTCCTCAGGGTCGGTAAACACTGAAAAAATGAGTGGTGAGAACATTGGGTCGACTGGTGCATCATTAGTCTACGGCACTAATAGGTTTCATTAGAGGCAATCAACAACGCATTAAAACCATTTTTCAACGTGGAAAACACAAAACAATCACAACATGCTAAAAACAATTCAACAACAATTCTTCCTTTTAACGGTCCGCCGAGGCTCCTGCGCACTTTGGCTATCAGGTCCGGATTTATCCGCACTGACTTGACACACGACACTTTTCCAGTCGCGTCCTGTTGGTTGGTCTTCACCCGACGACGTGTCACTTGCAATATGGCACATCAGATCGAGGAGGACTGCATGCAGCACATTTATCCTCCCCGGTCCAACGGGAGCTTCTTTTTTTTCTTTTCTGACAAAGCTGTGGGAAAAACAGATCTCTGCCGACAAAAAAACTATTTGAAGCGCCACAGAATTCTAACTCTGAGGACTGTGACTCAACAGATTTTTAGATGCCAGCATGGGGTGAGAATTACAGACATTGTGCAGAAGATGAAAAACGGTAACTGCTTGCCACACGAAACAAAACCGGCAATAAACAACTTTTGCTTTTTCGCTTCCTGGAGTAAACACTGACTGCACAGTGTGAGGGTTGTCGAGACCTGACATGAATAGATCGTGGGTCCTTATTAACACTGTGCTCTTCCGTCTCCCACCCGGCTCAATCTTTCCTTTGGCGCAACCGAAACAGGGAGAAAAGCGGCTCTGTTAACAATGGTATGTATCGAAAATGTGGGCGGACGGACTGAATCGCTCAGCGATTTCAACGGCGCAGCCGCCAGTTTTCATTTCATCGGAGACATCGTTAATGAGATAGAGTTCGGTTGCAGCAACGTAGGTGATTTTTTTTTTCCCGTTGACGCGTGGGTGGAACAGAGTGCAACCTGTCACGTAACATTCAGACACACAAAGAGAAACTGAAGGGAAGGGGAACGAGCGAGAGAGATCTGAGTGCAGCAAATGCACAGATTAGAGAATTAACATATTAAAGAGAAAGCTAAACAGCTCAAAAGCTAAAAGCTACTTTAATATAAGTACAAAAAAAACAAACAAGATGTGAAGCCGCTTCCAACATCAGGCCTGAATCAGCCGCCCAATTAGCTCTTAATAATCACAACAACTCCTCCGTGATACATCGGGCAACAAATTGACAAAACGCACCCACGGTTACTGATCGTCTCGTTCCTGCAGGTAGCAAGACACATCCAGTGAACCAGCGTCGCTCTGATTTGGTAACCATAGCATCCTTCTTTGTACGCTCCGAGCGCTTAATTACATGTAGTCGGCCGTAAAACAATCATTTAACGGACTTCCAACAGTTCGCCGGGAACAGTTTGAGCCTGGAAGCGAAGGCAAGTGAGGCAACAACAGCTGCCGGGGCTTCATTAAAGGCAGAGCGCAAAACTCACGTGGCCACCGCGAAGGTGAGTGGGTTCAGCAGTCGTGTGCGTGAAGATTACTTCTTTTACAGCTCCTCTACTTGGTTTTGTACATCGGGGGAAAAAAGGTGCATATTCATGTGAATCAGTAATAACGGAGGATCTTACGTGCAGTCATCAGGCAGCTGATAGCGTGAAGGACCTGGTCGTAATTATCTTGGTACCACTGGCAAAGATTGAAGCACATCATTTCTGCATGTTTTACATGTTTAATTCTCCTTGAATTTCAATGCGTTGCACTTTAAAACAGAAGCTTCTGGGCAAACTATTATCTCAGACAATCCAGTATCTGGATACACACTCCAAACTCCACTACAGAAACTGAAATGGCACTCAGAGGCCCGACAGTCCTCGTTCATACCCACTCACAGACACCAGATATTTTAAATTAAGATCAGTGCATTATTAAAATGTGCAAATATGCTGGATTTCTATCTTGCAATGCTAAGCGTCCCTTTATCCGGATCAGTGCCCCAAAGTTAACGGGGGTGTACGTCTGATCGTCTTTTTGGTTGAGATGCCATCACGTGCAGAATCGCACGCTCATCTCCGGCCAGGTCCACTCAGCTGACCACAGCTTCCATCAGCCGCCGTCTTCCCGGAGCTATTAAACTCTCGAGCTTCCCACGAAACCTCGTTGACTTGCATGACTCAACCGCCCGCCTGGACATATAACCTTCCCCCCCGCGATGACTGTGACCTAGTTCTGCTCCCTCACCCGTCATTACCGAGGTCCTAATAACCGGGTGCCAAAGTCATCTCGGCTGTGATCATCATTTTGTCATCATCATCATCATCATCGTCGGCCCCTTATGGTCTGAGCTGCCTGTGGCTGCGTCTCCGGACCACATGTCGTTTGCTCAGTTCTCGGCCGACTCTGCTTTCAGACGGGCAAAAAAAAAAACGTCAAACGAGGTGTTTTGAGTACGAATAAAGCAAGAGATGATTTCATATTCTAACTACTGTATCTACTGTCGTTGTGTTGTAGCTGCCAGCGTGCAGTAAACAAACACGATGCCCACATATAGAGTTTGCAATTGCTGATATATATTTAGCACAGATTCATTTGTTTCTTGCGCTTCTCAACTCCAGACGGTCTCTCCCTGCGATGATTTGGCACTCCGGGGTCGGGAGCCACTTCACGTTTATGGGGTGAATAAGAGAGAACATGGAGGGAGAGGAGGATTCTTGCCGAGAGCTTTGAGTTTCTTTGATAAGTGCTTTCAGAACGGCAAAACTGGCTGCGGTGCCATTTTTGGAAAGAAAAAAAAAAAGCTTGTGTGATCTCTCCCTCACTCCCTCCCTCTTTCCATCACTTCGCCTGCTCTATTCTTTCGCTCGCACAACGCCGAGGAGCTTCCTTTTTTTGTGTGTGTGTGTGTGTGTGATGACTTTTCACAGTCAGGTGCTATCACAAGAAGCAGTAGATTAATGCGCAGCAGCCACATCAGTCAGTCAGTCAGTCAGTCGGTGGGAAATAAAATATTCATGCGGAGAATTTCCAGAAAAAGCTATTCCTCAATCACAGCTTTGATCTCGGCTCATTTCAGATCGCACAATATTTAGTTAAGACGAGCTGCAACAGAAATGAAACTTGTATCATTAATGAAAAAAAAAAAGGACTGCCCGTCATAACTGACCCGAGAGAACAAAAGGGATTAGACGCATATGTTAGACTCCACCGATGCTACCTGATGTTTCCCCAACTGTACATGCAAAGTAAAGAAGCCTCCATTGATAAAAAAGAGGTAACGTTTAGCTGCTGTATTCTGTTTATACATCTGTAGCTGCTATTAGCTTTTTAGCTCAGTTAGCCCTACAGCTAGCCAGACCGCCAGGGGAGCGTTGGTGTTTACGCCACCAGCACAGGAGCTTTGGACCGCTCGTAAACCCTTTTACATCCAAAGCGAAGCCAAGAGCTGGTTCTGGGCTGCTCGTTCAAAGTCTGCTTTTCCACGGGAGAGTCACATCATTCGGTCACTTCATACATCTCTGATTTCCCAGCATTGCTAGGGAACAATCGTGTCTTGTTTGTTTTTTTAAAAGGCGGTCACAAGCGGGTTTTAATTAGTCCTTGGTTACGATAACCCAAATCCTGACGTAAGCAGTTCTTTGTTCCAGACCTTGTTCCAGACTTTGTTCCAGACCCGCACAGCGTTGGTGCTCACCTGGAACCCATTTTTCAAACTGAGAGCAAGTTTTTTTCGCTGTCGAAACGCAAAGAACTGGTTTCAGAGCAGACGCTGGCTCCACAACCAGCAGCTGAACCGTCTTGGTCGAAAAAGTGTATGGGAGAAAGAAAGAGGTTTTCAGGCCCACGGCTAGCTGGTTAGCATGCTAACATACACAGACGTATTTGACATAACATCAAAACTCTGTTGATAACTTTAGCTACAATTCTTGCATATTGTTTTTATTACAATTTCTTTTATAAATTGAAACACTTTCGTCCTCACGTTTGGAATCAAGCTGCAGAGCTACAAAGTGATTCGCGGCTACTGAAGGAAGATGCTGGCAGCGAGCCAAACGTTAAAACACAGCCAGCGTTCCTATTCCTTTAACCGGGCAAAACAGATATAACAATGTGTTTGTTTGCTGTGATGTATTTACCCCTGCACGGCGTCGTGTCCTCCGAGGTTCAGTCATAAATCATGTGGCTATAAAGAGATGCGGTGCACTGATTTTAAAGCGGCCCGACGAAAAAAGGAATATTTTGTCAGGCGAGAACATCTCTTAGGGCAATTTCAGAGCTGATCTGGAAATACCACCTCCCAGATTTCTGCAGCGTATGAACACAGGAAATGCATTACCTCGAGGCACTGCTGTGTGGAGTGCACACAACCAGCCCGTCATCTCACATGTTGTGTTATCCACAACACAAACCTGTGGGGGACGGATGATTCAGAATAGACAACTATTGACAGGAATGTCCTCTTTTTTTCTGTCAGGACAGAACAGGACTGAATCCACAAAAAAAACAATCTGCAGTGAGCAGAAAGAGAGAGGAGGGTGAGATGTGTGATACAGCAGGTTATTAAATATACTGCATGTAGTTTTTGATAAAGTGTTTTACTCACGTTAAGTTTAGTCACTTCCCTCCTCACTCTCTGACGTGTCATCTGGTGTTTCTCAGGAAGTTATACTGACACGTGTGCCTTGATTAAAATGATGGATTCCTCTGGGTTGCTGTCAGAAACAAATATAACAAACCATGACCTTTTGTTTAAATCTAACCAGGTAGTTTTGGTGCCTAAACCTAACCAAACTGCGACCACGTGACATCGAAGGTCCAGTAAAGACCCTGTACATACTAACACTGGTACTCACCAGCAATCACATATAACAACTAGGGAATAGCCATAATGCGTATGCAGTTGTGGGAGTAATTTCCTATTTTTCACTCGGTTAAGTGTGGAGATGTGTGGATGAGAAGCGCGCTGGGGAGTCCCCTCGCTCCCGCTACAGGAGCTCCCTTGTCGCTGCTCACGTCTGGCAGTGCTTGTTAGCGATGTTGGCTAACCAGCGGCGAGAGGAAAGAGCGCAGCAAAAGAACCTGACAGCCAACAAAAGGTGTTTCATTTAGAGCAGGCCTGTAAAGGTAACGGTGCAACTTTTTTGGAGACTTATGTCGCATGATCTGCGTTGCCTTCGTGCCTCCTTGGACGCCGCTATGGTCGACACAAAGTTCCCTTCCAGTTCACTGTAAATGCATCATCGCTTTCTGCACCCTGGTGCCCATTTCTGCTTTTTCGCTCCGCTGTCAAATTGATTATAGTCGGCAGTTTAATGCTTGAAATTACCCTTAAGATTCCGCATGTGCCCACCTAGCCTCATTAGGCTAAATACATAGTTTAAAGCCCCACCTATCGACTACCCCCACCGAGTCGATTCCTCCCTTTCCTCTAAACAATAACAATCTAATTGCTCTCCAAACCTCTTGAGCAAGCGTGCTGGGCTGAGCAGACCAGCTTCTACATGATGAAAATACAGAAATATAAAGTAAAAGGCAATGCGCTCAATTCCAAAATGTCATCCGAGGGTAAAACATTTCCGCTAAATTTCAGTGTGAAACTCTGCAAATGAAAATGTCAGGTTATTGAAGACCCTGAGATGGTTGGATGAGCCTGAGAGAAAAGAAAAGAAAAGATTGTACTGGAGGCATCGAACGACCAAAGCAGACATCTGTTGAGAGGCAAAAAAAAAAAAAAAACGATTGGAGAAACACCGATCAAAGCTGCTCGCATCAAAATGACAGGAGTAACGTGGACCACAGGTGGCCGGCAAATTAAACCCTACCGAACAATACAGCGAAAGCAAATGGTAATAACACACGGGTGCATTTCCTATTTAGTAGGATGAAACCAGCACCTCTGCAAAGGAGGCATGACATATATAGAGAGCACACTGAGGAAACCAATTTGAAACTAGACATTATTATGCAAATCTGCAAATCTCATACAGCCCCAACGGGAGAAAATATGTCCTGTGCAGATAGAAACTCACAAGCGCGGCCTCTCCCGATGATCATTTAGTTTCCTCCTTCACGGGTAGAGCTGTCTCAACAACGAGGAAACAAAGGACTTCAATAGCCGATTGAAGGAGGCTTCCCACTGCCCGGTGTTTCACCGCATGATGCATCAATAACTCCCGGTGAGCAAACATCTCTTTGAGGTGCGGAACGACAAATCAGAAAGTCAAACAAAGGTGGTTTGTAATCAGAAACCGCTGGAAGGAAAAGATGGATCGGCTTCACATGGAGGCGCTACACCTGCCGGGTATTTGATTCGTACGAGAAGAAAATAAGCACATTTATGTTAGAGGACTGAACATGCTTGTTTTTTTGAGTGAGGTAACCTGCTCTCGTGTTTTTGTTTTTTTTCGTTCTGTATTTCCTGTTTTATTTTGTAGGTTCTCCTCATTAATCACGTTTTACTTTACACTTCCTGTCTTTGTCTTTTACCGCGCTGTTTCTGCATTTGTCGGTCCGTCTTGCGTGTCGTGTCTGTCGTCGTCGTTTCCTCCGAGCTCCAGCTGCACAGCCGCGCCGGCCTCCTCCACCTCAGCCTCCTCCACCTCCCAGCGCCGTGAGCCTCAGCCGCACCACTCGTCAAACTTGACCCTAACTTGAAGTGCAGGGCCACCGATCAAGCTGCTGTGTTTGATGATTTGGGAGTGAGAACATGTCGCAATACACCCGTCAGGACTTGCTTTTAGCACTCGCCATAAAAAAACAAAAGGCGCACAACAAACCGGACGTGCGCCGTGATTTACTGTCACCAGAATCACTCCTGACGTGACTTTGCTGGCACAGGAAGTACGAGACCAGCGGACCAACTCTCTCCAATTCTCTGTGCATTTGCATTGCAGGGACAGTCTCTCGTGAAAGAAAATGAAAAGACAAAGATCAAAATGTTTCCCTGACCACAAACCACATTCGGCTCAACTGGTCGATACCGCGCTGCAAGAGCGTGAATACTAAATGACATACGTTCGTCAAAAAAAATGAGGTGGCACAACATTTCCCTCGAAACATACTGCCTGCCGCAAATGAGTCGTATATAAAATCTAATTCTGATGATCCAGCCCGACCTCCTCCCTGTGACGGGATGAAGATGGCACGCGTCCTGGATCGGTAAAGACGTTGCCAGTAAACATAATCAGGCGGCGATTACATTTCCTCCCAAAACGAATTTGCCAAAGCAAATTGGCAAAGCGACTCGGTATATAAACATATTTTGCAAGGCGACGTGGTCGAAATAACAGCCTCCTGCTCGCGAGGCTCACAGCGTGTGTTCGTTCGTGCTGTCGTATCGGAAGTAAGAGGAAAAAAAAATACCTATATAGATGATTTTTTGCTTGTGTATGTGAGAGAGTGAGAGGTCGGTCGGTCGGCGAAATCAATCTTCCCATCCATCTTTTCCCCCCCCCATCAGCACTCCATCTCGGTAAACCTCCACCTGCCATTCACGGCCATTCATCTTAACCGCTCTCCTCCAACCTCGCGACCTATTTCCTTCCGCAGAAACTAATTAAAAGACACGCTTTACATATTAAGAAATGTCACTCCAACTCGCGGACATCCCTCCTCTAATTGCCTTCTGTTTGCCTCCCTCTCAATCCCTCCACCTTTCCTTCTCCCTTGCATCTTTTCCTACGTTGACGGAGAGTCGGGGGGCTGTTCGGAGAGAACAACGGGAGTTGGAATCAATTCGGCGGTGTGTAATTTATCGCGGCGCGGCTCGTTCTCCTGTAGAAGACGCCTCCCCTCCGGTTTCTCCCGCGTTTAATTTCAAAGCGCCCTTCCTCTCCGTCTCGGGGGTGTGTGTTTTGTCGCCGAAGTTCGAGTAAAAATGAAGAACAAAAGCCGCGTCGCGACCGTGACGCTCGTACGCGTTGGTCTCGCGAGAAGGAAAAGGGTCGACGGCGGGAGGAGGAGAGGAAATGTAAGAAATGTTGCAGGAATCCATTCTTAGAGTCGGCTGCATTAAATATTCCATCAGAAGCTGCTCTACTTGCCGTACTGCTGGGAACGGCCAGACTAACACTTCATCTGTAGCACTGTTGGCTCTACAGCCCCACTGTGGTTAGTTCTGAAGGAGATACAAAGAGCCATATGGTGAGTTAAAGCTATAATTACCCATGAATGATGCATTATTAACATTAAGAGCACGTCGAGAGCCTCCGTGCCGTGAAGTGCTCGCAGGTGAAAGAGGAGAGAGCGCGACGTAGATTTGATTTGAGGTGCGCGTAGCGACGGCGTTCGGAGAAAGAGAGGAAAGACATCGCGTGCTCCAAAGCAGTCCGCTAGAAATGCCTTGCACGTAAATCTGAGGCGTCGCAGGTAACCGTTTTTCTCAGATTGAATAAAGCCAGCGGGCCTGAACATGCAGAAATTTTTCGGGAACAGGCGCTCCGTGCCCAACGCTTTCTGTACGCCAGCCCACTTTGCTTGAAGGCTTGAAAAGGGGCCTTTTAAGGTGCAGCATCGATGTGTTTTTCCAGCATTTCTGTGTTATTGATAGAAAACGGTGGTGATTTGCTGTTTCGTCACCGTGTGCTGCTTTTTTCTTTTATGCTCTATTGAATCGTCTCGCTTCTCTTCCTCTCTTTCAGCGGCGGTTAAAAGCTTCGGGAAAAAAAAAAGGGGCAGCTACATGACAAACCGCCGCGGCTTTGCTTTCTTTCTTTCTTTCTCTTCCCTTTTTTCATCGCAGCGCCACTGAAGCGACTTGGGATTCGGCTGGTTGGGGGATGACAGCAGGACGTTTTGTCAGAAACATCACAGCGTTTGAGATTAAGAGGCGTCTCGACAAGTCCCCCCCCTCCCCCTCCACCACTCCACTTCAGATATCCCCCTTCATGCTCCTTGCTTTAAGTTTATCGCCCCGGCCGCCTTCTTCATTTATCCCTTCCCTCCCTCGCATCCCCGTGTTCTTCCCCTCTGAACCTTAACCAACCTTCATTACCGCTGCTCGGCTCCTCACTCGCTTCCAGAGAAAACAATATTAAATTACCCCAGTTCTCGATGATGCCACGTTCTTAAACGGCTTATGCAACCCGCGACGCTTCCAGAAAAAAAAAAAAAATGTGCGTGTGAAGATAGACGGCGGCGCGTATTCGAGAAGGGGGAAATGTTTTGTACACCTACGGCACACCTGCAGCTCCGAGTCGGAGCTCTTAGCCTTTGAAACAATGAGGAAGTGAATCTGGGTCACGATTGGCCTCTGTGGTGCTGAGCTTTTTTCTTTTTTCTTTTCCAGGAGAGATTTCACCTCTTGTCTGCTGCCGGAGGAATGAAAACGGGGACAACTCCGAGGAGATAATGAGGATCGCTCTCCATCTGTGTGTGTGTGTGTGGTGTTATTTATGAAAATATACCACATCTCTAAATGACCCAACAAGAGATTTAATTCCGCTGAAGACAAAAAAAATAAAATTAACATGAACTTTTTCCTAACTAGATCATTAGAGCGGTGCGTTCGGGTTGCAAACGCCGCGGTAGAAACGAACGCGACAAAACAACAGCTGCGGCAACGATGACGGTCGTTAGAAATGTCACAGCGATCAGCCGTGTCATCCTCATCGCATCTCATTTGTTCCAGCGCCGGCCTCGGATGGGCCGAGCTATCCGTTAGAAAGGTGCGCGCCGAGGAATCGAGTTAGCATTTTGGGGAGCGCGGGCCGCGTCTCATTTGGATTCTGTCAGACTATTACCGAGGTATATTGAGAGGCTCTGTTCCATTAGAGCTACACAGCCAAGAGCCGCCGACTATAATTACACACTAATTTAGCCTCCCATCCCGAATAGAAAAGGCAGCGGGATGAACGTAGTGAAACAAAGAGAGAGAGCGGTTATAGGGAGGGAGGTTATAGAGAGTCGGGGGGGGCAGAGAGAGGAGGGAAAACATGGGGAGAATTCTGGTAAACAACGAGGGAGATGAGAGAGGATGAGCTGGAGCCCGCAGCTGCACAGGCAGCGATTAACAGCGAGCCCATTAAGGGGAATTCTTTTTTTTGACATGTCAGGAGTTATGTGTTCACCTCCTTGCTTGAGAGTTAGATGAGAAGGTTGAGTTCACTTTTATGCATGTGTAGTCTGGAAACGGAGGGAAACACACGCGTCTTCCTTCCAGCCTCGAAAGGGCAAATTGCGGTTTTGGCCGACGAGGGAACTTGTCAAGTTTACGCTAACCAGCTAAGCTAACCAGCTGCTGCGTGTAGCCTCATATCGACCATGAAGGTGGTGCATCATATTTAAACTTCTAATCCTTCATATTTTCATGAAATTAGACATATTTTTGATTCTATTTACGGTCAGCATCTTTTCTGAAGTAGCCATTGAATGTTTTTTACCTTTAGCATTTTTCTCCGTCCGTCACAGATTTAACCGGTCGCACTTTGCACTCTATGCGTTAAAGCTGGATTAAGTTGTTGGTAAAGCAACAGGAACATCCCGCTGACGCAGCTTGAGATAAAAAAAGCTTTCAACTCGTAAAACACAGGGTGGGTTTTATTGTGAAGGAGACATAACAGAGAAAGAAAGCAACATAACAGAACGAGGCCGCCAACGTCATCTGTTGATGTTTGATGAACTACCTTATTGCTTTTTTGTGGCAAACTACTCGTGTCGAACTGATGACTGAAAAGTGGGAAAAAAAAAACAAAACAACCAAAAGTCTCACTGAACACATTCCAATACATTTGTCCCAGCTATCTTATTTCCAGAGAATCATTCCCATCAGACGACTTCCCGATCGCGGACGAAACGAGCTTGAAGGCGTCGGATAATTTGGCACGATCACAGAACTTAAAAGATCTTGTGTCCTTCAGGTTTCATCTGCGCGCGGAGGTTATCATAAAAAAAAATAAAAAATCTACCAGCCTGGGACTCGTTGGGGAAAAGTCGTCTCCCGTAAGGCGGAAAAGCAATATGTGGAAACGGTGAACACTGAGCAGGAAGGGCCCTTCACAGCTGAGGGGTCACGCAGCCTGAGGGTGTCGGGCCAATTGTTGGAAGAGTCCTATCGGTGCAGCTCCATGGCTACCTCGACCCGTCTGACAGGAGGTCTCTGCCGAGGTCAACTAGATTCCGACCCGCGGCTGCTTCAGGGCCCGCTACCGCTCGCTGCACTCAACCTGAGACAGTCGGGAGGAACTCGACAGTTTTGTTATCTGTCGCATGGATGTCTGCTCCGCTCTCTGTCCCCGACGCGCTGTAATGATCCTTTCTCCACTCCAGTCAATGTTTTCTTTCTTTGTTTATCAAGGCTGCTCATACTTCGCTCTCTAAATTTAGCTTTTTGTTCAAAGTAGTTGTGCTTCGGGGGAAGCGTGCTCACTCTCATTCGTCAACGCATTTCTGCACTGAATGAAATTTCCACACTCTCCTCCATCTCTGCCTTCCTCTTCGGCTGTAGATGGACTCTTTGGACCCCGCTGTTATTATTGTCGGGCCACTAATGGCCCACCATGGATAGGGAAGGTGCTTATTAAAAACTAATAGGCAGCTGAGATATCCAGAGGCATTATTGTATGAGGTCTGAGGAGAGCAGTGTGCACCTAGTGTAATGCTAAGTGAAGTCATCCGTTTTATTCTTCTTTTCTTTGGACTGTAATTTGTAACTTCCTACAGGATATTATTCATCATTTCTGAATGAGTGTTTCTGCTACTATCAGTTCAATAAATGACATTTCCCCGTAGCGTAGAGGGGGCTCGATGGAGAGAGTCGGACTTCAGTTTTGAGCGATCGGTTCGAACGAAGCCCTGTGGTAACTTTCAGTTACCCAACATCTATTTTTAGTAGCGCCACCCACACTTTCTCCAAAACTTTTCCACTAGTTTGTGCATTGTGAAAAAGCACTGTGCAACTTTAGTGCCGAATAAA
This sequence comes from Spondyliosoma cantharus, assembly GCA_900302685.1. Taxonomy (NCBI): domain Eukaryota; kingdom Metazoa; phylum Chordata; class Actinopteri; order Spariformes; family Sparidae; genus Spondyliosoma; species Spondyliosoma cantharus. The sequence goes on from OMLP01021075.1 coordinate 18,413, forward strand.
GGAAGTGGGGGGGGTTCTTCTTTTAATTATTTGAAAGTCATAAAGCCGAACTGAGTGTCTTTGTCTCTCCGACAGGTTCTTCAGTCTGATAGGACACTTACACGCCTTGGTGCCGGGATAAAATGTCAGCGATTAAAGGCGGGGAAGGTGATTGTTGAGAAAGATCGTCGATTGCGCCTCATTCCCAAGTCAATCAATCAATAGCACCAAGTCATCTCGTGACACTTTTCCAAATTGAGCAGGTCTAGACCATAGTCCTTGATTCATTTACGTACAGAGACCCAATATTTCCCCCATGAGCAAACACTTCGGAGCAGAACCGGACTCAGTGGTGGGCGGCCATCTTTAGTAAGGATTTCGGTGACGGTACTTGACAACCTGGGAATGAAAATCAACAATCAACTAACCAATCTCCAGGATTGCCTTCCCTATCCTTGACATTTCTGCAAAGACCTGATCCGTTCACATCTGTATATATACATATATGAGGCTATTGCCGTTTCTACAAAACATCTACGTGACATGTTTATGACGATGATGGTGGTGGACTTACCAGCAAGAAGGCTGCCAAGCTGGTAACCACGGTTCGGACCTGTGTTTCAACATTTGTAAGTGTTAAACTACTGGATATTTTTGACAAGGGACCATCTCCAGCATAGTTTGAGCAACAGAAATCAGTATTTTAAGCCAAAACATCATAATTTCCTCAACACTTTTATCTTACAATGCAACCAGCAGGTCACTAGTCTGCAGAACTAGTTACATTCCAACGTGTTTCTTGCGTCAAATGTGTTTGAAGATAAAGCAAAAAAAAAATAAATCAGATTTAGTTGAATCTTCTGTCTTTCCCCTGAAGTAAAGCTGCTATGTTTGCCGAGCACTCGAGGGCTCCACGCTGGCATGCCTCCTTTTCAGCTCGCACTTTTCTCTCTGCAACTCAGGGATCTGTCATTACTAATTCATGCTTTCCAAGGGGAATCATTCCAAAACTACACAGAAAGATAAAGTGTGGGTGGAAATAGCCACGCCTAGCTGTGAAGAGGCATACAGAACAGAAAAAAATGACCTCATCAATACCCAGAGCGATGCACATTCAACGCAGCTGTATAAATAATCCGATTGTTTGCTTCGAAGACGTCATGTGTGGCGCAGATGATGTCTAGTTCTGGTTTGACACATTAGACTTTAAACTGTTGGTGGTTTTAAACATCAAGCTTGTTGGAATCGCATGTCTCCTTCGCATTTGTGCACCATCACCATCAAACTGATGAGTCACAGCCAAACCACGAGAATAAAGTTGTTTTTTTTATGACACAGAAATTATATAAGCAAGCAGGTATTAGAGCCAAAAAAAAGAGGAGGAACGTTGACATCTGAAGAAAGATAGATCGACCTTTAACAAACTTGAGAGTACGTGGTGAAAAATCTGATATTCTGTGGTCCAACTGAACTGCAACTGCAGGAAATGTATACAAAATGTTTTATTTTATATTATCTAAGCCGCCCTCTCCGCTGTGGCATATGCATGTGGAAAAAGTCAAACTCCTTACAATTCACAGGTGAGGGAGAAGCCGTGATGTGGGGTGTTTGTTTTTGTGTTTGCCAACACTCTGCTTCTCCTCTTGACCTACATACAGAGCACATCTGCCTCAGCATGGATACTCAGCAGGAGGAGCTGCTGAAACACCTTCACCCAGCATCGGTCGTATGATCGTAATGTTCAGATTCGTGTTGACTAGATAATCTTCTAAATATGTAATTCTTTACTCATTCATCACGGCCTGGCTCGAACGCATAACTTTTTATGATCTTGACAGCCGTGTTGTATAAAGAATGGCTGCTAAACGCTTTCATGTAATTAGGAGTGGAACCAAGGACATCTACGCTTTTATTCTATGTGTTCTTCTATGTCAAAACCTGGCGCCTACATTACCCACAATTTAACTTTACCACTGATATTTCAGTTGGAGGGTCAAGTGTGTTGTGCTAGTAACAGCTGATGTAACCTCAAGACATTAGCCTCAAGTAGAGCTAAGCGGCAGGCAACCCCTCAAAGAGACGTAGATGAATGAAATCGGTGCACTTCCCCTTTAAGTGCGACAGTACGCCGACGATCTACTATTCTTTCTTTCAGATATAACACGCGACTTCAGGAGAACAACAAAAGCAAGCCATTGCACAAATGTAGAAACATCTAAATATCACAGTACAGAAGGTGTGTTATCTTTTTCATACATTACAAATATAGGAAAATAGGCTAGATTATCAAACTAACCCATGTTTCAGTGTCTACATTTCCAATCTGATGTCTGGGCGCACAGTCGATACGTATGTGTTTTGCCTACATGATGTATCAGGATGCATATTCAACAGATTTAGTGTGGACGGCAGTCGGGACACGGTGTTTGAACACAATAACAAAACAATAAAGAATAAACTCCCCTGCCCGCATCCTTAATTTAAACTGGTCAACTGTGTCATGACTTGGTATCACGCCAACATAAAATCCAAATGATTGCACGTCCACAACACATTGATGTCATTAGTTGCAGAATGATACTTTAAAGATCTAGAGCGCTGAGAAAGACTGTCGGGCTCAGGGTGCAAATGAGCTCTCTGCAGCTATTTACCTCAGCCTTTGCAGATATTGGAATGAGACAGCTACTCCTGCATAATATAGTATACGCAAGATAAATGCATCATGGAAGGTTACCAGCACATTGGGGGTTTTCGCACAATGGCATCATCAATTTGTGCACCCCTGGAGCAAAAACAAACAAAACCTCTGTCCTCATTACACTCTCTTTAATAGGTGGGACAGGAGTTCCAATTTATAGGATCAATAAGCCACAAATTCACACGCTGTGCCAAGCAAAGCATAGCCAGGAGGTTTATTAACATAATCCGACCGTATATTTTGCATCTTTTTTTGCTTCATTGCTTCTTTTTTTGTTGTTGTTGTTGTTCAGAGCAGTTCAGTCCAAGTTTGTAATTATCTTTTGGACAGCAGATGTGGCTTATTAGAGGTGTTTTAGTGCAGATTACACATCTGTCTCGAGGTATTTATCTAATTCCCCGACTGAAACCTCCCAGTTCCCCATCTAATTCTTTATTCATTTCTTTTTTTTTTTCCGATTCAGTCATTCATCAGAACACTGTGTTTTCTTATTGCAGAGCTATTAGAAATGTAAATCACCACTTATCTGACATTTTCTCTCTATCTCTGTGTCACATCACCAAAAACATCCCCATACTTGTGTTTGATAAGACCACAAAGCACACTATTTATTGTTGACTTCCCCAAATTAATGTTGTTTACGATGTGTCTTCCGACCCGCTCGATTTCCCTCCCAATGTCACCGTATTCATTTATTTTTCCTGTTTTTCTGCGCTGGAACGCCAACATTAAAAAATAAACATTCCTAAAAGAACATGAAAAATTCAATGTGTCATTTACTCCACATTCATCCTGTGGCGGCGCTTTCACAGTTTAAACATATTTTCCTCTTTAGAAATAAATGGAACAGTTCAGATAGGATTATACGGCACCTTTGGGTGTTTTTGTGTGGTACGGGAATAACTCAAGAGGAGGCGCGGGAGGGCGAGGAGGAGGAGGAGGGGGGAGGAAAAATTAAAACGATGCTTTTAGTGCTCTGTTTAGTCATTACAAGAAAATCATTAACATCGTGAAACAGTAAGTAAATCCATAACAGCTTATGGGGTCATTTTCGAATCTCTTGAGGAATGAATTAAGCGGAGGAGCTGTTAAAGTGTTAAAATCGTGATTTGTTAAAGGGGGAATTCACCTATTTTACACATAAGAATCGGTTTGTTAGTCACGGTGAGCACTCCTCAGCCCAGAGGTGTGTATAATGTCTTCTGTGGCTCTGGAGGAGCTTTGTGGAGCCTGAGAAAAGCCAGAATAAACCCCAGTAATGTCAACTCGACCCGCTCTTGGAGACTGCTAATTTTCTAACGCAAAGCCTGCCTTACACATTGGGGGTTTAAAGGACTGTTGGTGTTGAAGAGAGGGTCCTCGAAAAGACGCCATCGTGAGAGATGTGGGGTTGCAGTCCAACCATTGGCTGAGTCAAATAGGGTCGGAGAAAATTACTCGACTTCTTACTTGATTTATTTCCTCAATAAAAACGTTCTGAATGAGTTTAGGATCTCAATCGTGAGTTTCAGGTGTTCTTTAATACAAAAATGTTCATTTTGTAAATGATGGTCCCATTAAGGACAGCAGGGTACACTCTACGGCGTGGCTACCTTGTGATTGACACGTCTCGTCCTCGGGTTCTCAGTCAGATCCAATCAGGAAGTCCCCCTCAGCTCCACCTTCTCATCCACGTTAGGGTCACTTTTGGCTCCAAAAAACAAGACAGCAACTGCTGTAATGCCTCAAAACCTCACTACGCAACCTGCACCTGGCTTTCGATCAGCATGGGAGTAAGTAGACGGTGATTACATTTCCCTTAATACCTTTTGTAACACAGTCCTGTGCATGACCCGTCCATCCACACAGACCTTCTTTCGACGCGAACTTGCTTGTTATTCCGCGTCGCCCGCCTTCCTCCTTTGCTTCCATCGAAATTACTACCGCCATTAGAGGTCCCTACCTAACATTAACCATAGATACCAGCCCTCAGTGCAAGCTGTTTGCACAGACGACCTATATGACAATATTTATAGTGTTGCAGCTCACCTGCGGATAGCGCCGCCACAACACCAGATGGATGATCGCGCCATATTGTGCTTTTACTCGTTTTCCCCCCACGGTAGCCGTGTTTGCTTGTGATTTGTGGTACAAAGTGACAAAGGGAAGCTTTTGTTTAGTCCCATTACTGAATTCAAGACTACTGTGTGTTTACCTTCTCCCATTTGCTGCGATAAAGAGCCACAACTGCTGTGAGCAGGTGGTTTGCTTTGAAAACATCTTTGTGTGTCGCCGGAAAAGGAGCCGATTACCGAGGCTTTTTGTCCCCGTTCGTCTCGTCTTCGCCGCATCGACAGTCTACGCAGGTATCAGAAACCTGGAAGAGACGCTGCGGCTACACCACATTTATGAATATACATGATATGATCGCCGAAGGATCGCGGCGGGCTGGAGGTCACGGTGACAGGCGGCGTTAAGATGGCGTGGTTTGTTTTCGTTTTGTAATTTTATCCTCTTGTCTCCATCTTCTTCCTGCTCACCTGCGTTCCTCCCCTCAACACCTGCCCAGTGTCCTTCCTCCTGCGACTCATCCCCTCGTTAGTTCAGCTCGTGTTGCTCCCTCACTCTTTGGCGGGTTTTGTCGTGTCTCCTGCATGTCATGCGCCCTTTCCCCCGATGGCTTCCAGTTTTTGTGTTTCCTTTATTATTCCCCCCCGCCCGCCTTTTGCTGCCAGATTCTGTCGCCCGCCTATCGTTCACAGTTTTGGACTTCAGCTAGTTGCAGCTGGCCCTTTGTTTTCACCCTGCCTGCCTCTGTGTCGTGCTGTTGCATCCCCTTGTGTAAATCGTGAGGAGGATTACAGGTCTCATCACCGGGTTACGTAAACTATAAAGGTTTGGGACTCGTCCAGATTAATCAACATAGTTTCGTGGTGTATTTTTCAAATCTTCCCAGCGCTCTGCTTTCCTCCACAAACTAATCGACACCCCGGCACCTGTCTCACACCGGCCCCCTTAGCACTTCCCAGTGTCTCACCACCTGCACCTCATCCCCTCGTTAGTTTAGTTTCATTTAAGCCTGTGCCTGTTCTCCGGTCCTCGTGTGCTCCCTGAGCTCCTGATTTGGTCCCCACGGTTTTTCTGATTTGTCCTCAGTTTTCTACTTCTGTATTTTCCTTTGCCTGCCTTTTTTTGTTGCCAGTGTTTTATCGCCTACCATTGTATTGTTGCACAATTTTGGATTTGGGGGATTTGGGACAGCTCATTAAAAGCTCATCTTTTATCTAATGTGTCTTATGTTTGAGTCCCTTTTGTGTAAATGGTGACATAAGGAGGATTACAGGCCTCATCACTGGGTTACATAAGATACAAAAGTTTTAAAACTTTACAGACCAATCAATGTAGTTTTAAATCAGATGAGCGGAATTTGGGAAATCTGTTTGTGGCGCATGGCTGAGAGAACGCTGATTACTTTCATCATGAAATACAATTAGACAATCCACACGTCGTGCATGCTCGCTTAACCTCCTGCGTACGTCCTTGATGCATTTTGTTTTTCTGCTTATTCAATTCAAGACACCCTTCACTCTCCCTCCTCCTGACTGTCACGCGGGCCGACTCCTCGCTGTCACTCTCCTCACGTGTTGTTTACAATGTTTCCCGAAAAAATGTGAAAGAAAATGTGGCCTGACGGCTGAAATGATCCTACCTGCAGAACAGGGGTGTCCTTGGATTATGCCTGTGGGGAATTCTAATAGGCTGAAAGATAAAAAATAAATAAATAAATAAAAAAGAAAGAAAGTGAAAGGCCCTTCAGACAGGCTGCCAAGGAAACAAGGAAAAGTAAAAAAAAAAGGAGGACAATTTATCCACAGCATGACTTACCAGGCATTGTGGAGCTACGTGTGTGTGTGTGTGTGTGTGTGTGTGTGTGTGTGTGTGTGTGTGTGTGTGTGTGTGTGTGGAGATGGGGGGGGCACACACTGTATAAATTACATTTAACACAACCTTTTCATATCAATATGTGAGGTGATTTTGTTTTTTTGGGGCCATTTTCTCATTAAGCTTTTTCGCCTGTTTAGCTGAAATATTTAAATGTGTTGCAGCAGAGCAGTGGGTGTATGAATGCATAAAGACGGAGGTGTTTACTCCGAAGACGCGTTTACGCTTTTCACGTGCGACCGAGCAGCAAAAACAATCGTAATCGTATCTGAAATACGGAGGCGCGCTGTGAAATGAGGAGCCGCAAATAGACACAGACAATGAACATCTCTAACACGGTGACCTACTGGTACCCTAGCATACATCCTGGGTCTCTCACACACTGACACGCTCGTGCGCACACACACACACACACCACGCAACAGTGGTCACCCCGAGATAAATGGGCAGAGAGATGTGGTGTGACAGGCCATTGAGCCCTCCACAGCTTTAATGAGGCCTGCAGCCAGTGGGGACTGACTCGAGTAGCTATACCAGTATGTTTCCATTACTACTGTACAACAGCAGAGGCTGGACGCACTATAGAAATGACATGTGGTACACAAACCTCACACAAGAGGAAGCACTCAGCTCTGGGGTTTTGAAACCTAAATAAAACCGCCTGGAGACAGAAAGAGGATATGAGGTGCTGTCATCAACTACCCTCCTCCTACTACTACTACCTAAGAATCCAGAGATGAGGAGGCAACACTGCCCTAGAAAATGTAATTATGCGCTGCATTAGAGCTAAACTTAACTGGTAGAAAGCTTACAGTTCTCCCCGGGGGTGCGGTAAATAAATCTGGGATCATTAAGCAGAAAAAAGCTATTTGATTTTTTTCTTTTTTTTCATGCTTTCTAGTTGCAGTCGCAGCAGCTACTTCTACAATTTGAGATTCAATGACAACAAAAAGACCGAAATATGACTCCATCTCGGAGAAAACCACAGCATTTACTTGCAGCTCTACTTTAAATTGCCAAGATTTATTTATTTTTTATTAAAACTCAAGAGCCATTGAGACATATTTTCTCCTTTTTAAAGGAACAATGTGCACGAATTTTTGTTTAAAATGTGTCAAAATAACTCAAATTATCATCAGAATCTCAACAAATGACGTATTAAACACGACGTCAAAGACTCTGGCTATGTTTTGTGCAGATATCTGCTAAAGTTAGCATGCTAACCAGCTAGCTGGGAGACGTGTGCGCGAACGGCAAGTTCGCTGTGTTCCACAATCTCCTCTGTTTTTTTTTTTTTAATGAACAAAATGTCAAAAAGTTATTACTCCTCTTTTACATATTAAACTAAAAACTTGTACTTAAGTTTCCCCCTTTTTTTACCAAACTAAGACCGGCTTGATTGCCGGCTTGGAAAAACACGTCATTCAAACTCAACAGACACAAAATAAAACTTACAAAAACTTTCTTGGTTAGTATTTCAGTGTTCAAACATACACCAACTCCGGTTTGGTTGAAATAAACCTTTAATTCACAGAGTCAGATGTGGAAGATAAACACCAATACTCCACCACTCTAGCTAGCTGCAAAGCTAACCGAGCTAACCAAGCTAACTAGCTATTAGCAGCTACAGTCACTGATCTGAAGAGAACAGCAGTAACGGTTGATGATACTCTGCTCTCTGTTTTCTTTTTTTACTATATTTTTAAGAAATAGCTTTGCCCTTATTGCCCGATATATGAAAAATGTCCTCCGTCACCTTCTGATTTATGTTTGTATGTTTAATGTGTGGACTTTATAAAGTTCTGCTAGACAGAGAAATGAATGCGGCGGTATAAAACTACAGGTGAAGGTATTTTTGGGGCAGATAAGAGAGGAGAGGACAAACTAAATGGAAAATAAGGTGGTGAGATAAGTTGCAGGAGAGAGTGAGAGAGAGGGAAAGATGTCCAAAGGTGGGTGATGGAGGGCTACAGCGTTTTGTCTCTGTTTGGAAAAGACCGTTTTTTATCAGGTAGCAGGCAGCGCAATTGTCTCGAGATTGGAGGGAGAATAAAGTAGATTTTCCCTTTTTTCTCTGTCCGTTTTTACAACTTCTGTCTCAGAATTAGCATAAAAAGTAAACAAACCACTCAGTCGGTGACAACACCTCCGTTTTCTGATATCTCAAACAGAAAAATTTGATAATTTTAAGGTATAAGTGGGAACTTTTCAACAACTTTTCCTGGTATAATCACTTCACTTCATATCCTTTCCTCCATGTTATTAACATTATGAGACTCAAAGGGAAAGCGCACAAACAGGATCTGCATATTTTATGTATGGGGATGAAGATTGGACTGTTTTTGCCCCGAATAATCACGTCTGTTTTCACTAACATCATCATTAAACATTCGTCGTATTCAAAGCATAATCAGTTTTTATTTCCTCTGGTTCCAACTCTCCGTCCCCAACGTCCACTACAGATTTGGACATCACAATAAGGCCGCCGGGCACAAACCATCATCCACGTCATTATTCTTTCACCCCCCCGTGAGAGACACCCCTCTTCTTCTTCTTCTTCTTCTTCTCCCCTGGGTCGAGCCGAGTCCATCTGCAGAACCATAGGGCCCTCTAGGACTGAGATTCACTCCCCCGAGGGAAAGAGATGAGTGGAATGAAAAAGATGGGGGACTAGCAAAGCAAAACAGAGGGATAGAGAGCGCAACAGAACATGTGGGCGGACTGACAGCTGATGCAGATCTGAGACCGGCAGAGGTGGAGAGGATTTGAGTGTTCGAAAGAGACGAGGAAATTTTAGGGGGATGGCAGAATGGGCAGAAAACGTCTGGACTTCAGCTCCCTGATCCGAGCTTCTGTTGCATTGTTGGAGATAATTACTTTGCTGAACAATGAAACGAGGAAACTGCTGAGAGGAAAGACTGGCTGCAAAAAAGAATCCACAGCGATATTAAAGACAAGAAAACGACGGAAATTAGAAAAAAAAAAGCCTCTGTCGGTTTTTACACCTGTATATTATTTTCAAGCGCTATTATTACTTGTGCTATTCTCAGTCTTATTCTATATCCTATTCACAGTTGCTGCAATGACCCAGTTTCTATACGGAGATCATTAAAGTTTCATATGAATGCAGTGTACCGGGAATAAAAACATAACAAGACTTTAGTTTTTAACAGCACGTCGGTGGACCTGGAATAAAACATTACAAGACGCATTTGATGAAACAAAGAGAATAAGAGATAAAAACCCAAACTGAATCACAGAGGCTAGTCTGTTAGATTGTGTTGGTGTGTGTGGATTGTACTGTATGGTGTCGTTAAGACGTACAAAGTGATTATAACTACCTAAGACAAGATACACCAACATTTGAATGATCGTTATGTTAATAATCATGAAAAGTCTGGTGACGTTCTATATTTACGTTCCTGTCAACAACCTCAATGAAAAGACAAGATTCAACAATATGTTAGTCCGTCCCCCGATACTTTTTCTCTTCTCTAATCTCAAAGTGCATTAAATTTGCAAAACTGACTCTCAAATATATAATTAACATTTTTAGAAAAGGCTAAACAACTTCCTAAAACACCTGTAGGAACTGTAGTTTCCATCCAACGTTACTCAAACAGGTGTAAGTCATGTGTTTGTTAGGGACTATTTTCAGCTGTGGAGTGATACACATGTGGCACTCTACTGATATTTACAGCAGTTACTCAAAGACTACAATGCCCTTGTTCGTCGTAATAAAGCAACATGTCACTCAATGCAAAGTTGTGGCTCGTCGATACTTTAACATGCTATATCATGATTTGGCTAAGCAGTATATTGACAGTAGGATCAATTCATTGTTGGTTTTGGTCTTTGGTAAAAATGGAAAATATCCTTTGACTTTAAAGAAAAATTCAGTCATTATCTACTCAACCTCGTGCGGATAGAAAGTGTCATCGTCTGCAAAAAAACAAACGTTTCCGGAGCTTCGCAGCGAAAAACTACATAAATTCACTTCAAATCTGAAAAGACGTTATTTACACCCTTAACATGTAGTCGAGCCTGGAAGCTAACACTTTTAGCCTAGCAGCTACAGTGAAGAGCTTCCGAAGACTTAGATTGCACCGCAGAGCTGTATGGGCAATTTTATTAATTAATTTACTTGTTTTTATGTTTTTCTACGTCATAAAACAAATCCCGAGCTACTTCAGTTGTTTAGGTGTTCTTGCTGTGAAGCTCCAGTTTTGAGGACTTGAGCAGATAATCATTGAAATCACATTTTTGGGTAAACTTATCCTTTAAATCAATATTTGCATTCGCCACTTAACAGAAAAATGTGATTAACAAGCTCGTCTTAAATGTAAAGCTCAGGTAGCTCCATTATTAATGTCTCTTCTCCTCCGTCTTAAGTGATGGGACGTCATTAATCTTGATTTTTAAGTCAAATCTACGATCGAAGTCATGGTTATCATTGCTCTGGAGTTCTGTGACAAGCGTACAGTAACGGCTGACGCGTGTGACGGGTTCACTTGGCTATCGTCTCGACTTTGATTTATTGTTCTTGCTCTCAGCTCAGTGGCTGCTGGCATCGGTGGCGACGAAGGTTATAATAAATCCTCTGAGCTGTAGTCTTTGGACCTCAATATCTTTGTCAAAAACCCAGAGTGACATTCCGGTTGAAAGGCCTCTGAGTGGTGTATAAACAGCTGGGCATTGTGCTGTAAAATGGCTCCTGGCCCTTATTTCCCTCCCGCCTGCTGCGCGCTGAGTGCTCTGACACCAACCATGACAGACGCAGCCCGGCAAAGTGTTCCTGTGTTTGACGGCTCGGCTCGGCGATACGTCGCGAATATGCGGTGGTCGCGTACACGCGAGGCGAAGCAATACACACGAGGATGGCTCGTGAACTTGCTGGTGCGTGTTGGAGACGTCTGAACTTGCACTCGTATCACGGCAAGCCCGCGCCGTCTATCCGAGCTTACAAATGTGCATCAATAATTCAGCTGCAGTTTTGTTCGGCCCTTGCGCTCGACGGTGCACCCGGCTGCTGCCAGTGGACCAAAGTCTTGCCTATTCTTCTCACAAACCTCTGCGGTATTTATTTTTTCATTTCCAACTTTGCAGAATTAATTTAACGTAGTCATGAGCGTCACCCCTAAAACGAACATCTGAATACTAAAAAAAAATCCTTCAAGCTTGATGTATAGTTTAATTTCTCCCCCTTTTTTTTTTTTTTTTGTAGCT
>OMLP01021076.1:5862-23739 GCA_900302685.1 Spondyliosoma cantharus
AAACACAGCCGTCCACACGGAGCCGTCCTGCCTCCAACTTCTTCTTTCAGCTTTCATCACTGTCATTTTCTTAGAATCACATTTGTTCCACTGGAAAAATAAACGTCTGGAGGGGAGTCACAGCGCAAATCTACTAAAGATAGCGAGTGCAGACCCCTCTGTGACCGGCTTTGAGTGACAAATACAAACAACGTAGAAAGATGAGAAACTAAATCCAAGAATATCATGTCTGAGTTCTGTTTTCAGCCACATCAAGTCCTCGCACGTCTCGTGTTTTGTCCCGTAATCCTGGAAATATCAGTGTTTGAAGCTCCAGTCGTGTTCTGTCTTCTGAGGCTGCCGCCATTATTAAAATGTTTGGATATTAAAAGTCAAACAAAGGCGATGGGAGTGTGTTTGTGGTGGATGCCACGGGGCTGCAGTGGAATACAGCAACAATACTGCGCAGCTCCTTAAGTGTCGCCTCTGTGTGCTCGGCGCTCTTTATTAATGCATGCTGCTGCTGCCGGCAACATTTAAGCAGCCGCTCTCCTGTCAGCATGGGGTAAAAAGATGTGAGGAGATGCGGATGGTCTAGCCACTGCGCAGAAGAGACCTAAAAAAAACTGCGACATGCGTGTGTTCAGCTTCAGGCTTGCTGCTGGAAAATCAGGATTATATCAGCGGTGCAGAAGCGAGGACACAGACAAACAAGGAGCAGGTAGCTACTGTAATTACGAAGGAGGTGTAATCACGTGGTGAAGATGGAGAGACGGGATGGTTTTTTTTTTTAAACCAAGACAGTCTCAAAGTGTTTACATAATTCTGTCATCACGTGTTTTTCTTTCAGCCAAAACTCTCCATTGAGAAACGGAGACGTGGATTCAATCTCGCTGCAAAAACGCAGCAGGAGTCTTTTGAGAAACCTGCAGAAACGAGGACGCGGAGCCGCTGCAGCTCTCTGACGAGGCAAAGCAGCTCTGCAAGAGGGAAGAGCGAACATACGGCCGTGTAATGGTCATGGTGTGATAAAGTTATACCCATCTTAATCCTAACTTTTGATATGTTAATCTTTTTTTTTTTAGTTGAGTTTTCTTCAGTCGATACAGATAATTACTCACTTTTCTCATTTTGATCCGATAAACAATCATTTCACATTTTTGTGTTTTACGAAGAAATTCCTAACCTGTAGTTTATGCACACCTGGAGGTTTTCTTCTTCTTCTCCTCCTTTTATGTGTTTAATGTCAGACTGAAACCACCTTTTAAGGTAAAAACAGCCACCGACTGATGTAGAGTTGTTAATGCTGCTCTTGGCAAGTCAACAAAAGCAGCCTGGCTTCATATCATGGGCTCTATTCATCGGCTACAAGTTCAGTGATTCTGAACTACGATATTTTATGGGTAAGATAGAACAATTTATGGAAAATGAATCAGGAAGTCAATATAGGGCTATATGCTATCAAGGTAGGATGTGAGGATATTCATGATAACGGAAATTCACCATCATCAACTCATCCTGACTGAAACAGTTTGTCCGTTTCTGGTTGATTCAGTTCATCCAAGGTTACACAAATAAAAAGGACACATCATCATATTGTTATGCATTATTTGTAAAACCACCAACAACGATCAAGTTCTGAGAAATGGGACATACATCACAATGCGACGACGAACGGCTGCATCTCTAAGCTCGTCTAGAGGGACGGGCAGGTATTCTGCATCGTGTCGTGCAGCACTTTGGTGTCCATTTCTGTGTTCAACCAAAACCCTCAGAATAACCAGCTCAAGAGGTGGAGAGAGGAAATCAGCCAACATCACCGGGCGAATAGTTGCCATGGGGACAGGAGATGGCAGATGAGAAGACCATGCTTCATGTCAAAAAAGACGAGCAGCGCCCCAGTTCTGCACTACACAAACTATAAAGAATACATGAGGTCGGCCGGATGAATCAATCCGAGAGCGACTGACGATTTCAAAATTTTCAAAACTTGCAACGCAACGCAACAAACGTGAACCCAGTAAGTCGTTTAGTCGTGAGGATGTGTTGCTGCTAAAAAGGTTTAATGCAACCAACCTGTAGAAAAGGTTAAAGCAGGTGTATTTGTTTTTAAGACGAGAAACACGAAAAGATGTTCAAAGACTGAAGAGAACGAATCACCCGATCACGTCCGAGCAGACGACTGGTGGCGCCGCACAGATATGTAAATTTTTTTTTAATTTAAATGTATTTCTGTTTCAGCCTCATGTGTCACGTTTGAATATATAAATAGTTACCATGGTGATCCGACCTTTGAGATGTTTCCACTGTGCCCGCTGTATGTGCTGTGTTGCTTTGCTAGCATCTTTTTATATCTACACAAACAGCAACATCTCAGACTAGCTGCTAATTTGTATTAAAGTATTATTTTAGACACAAGGGATTCATAAAACTTTGAAATAACAGCATGAATCAAGACAAATCTTATGATTGGTTCTACAGTTTGTTTTCTTCAGATCTTCCATTTCATTGTGCAATGCATTGTGGGGAAATACTGTCCATTAAGGTTGCTGTTAATGCAGAACGGAGTCAAACTCAGCTGGAATAAGCACAGAGTAATAATAATAATAATTGGGACACAGCTATAAGTAGAGTGGCATCATGGGAGAGCTGCAGCCAATCAAGTCTTAAGACGAAAACAGCGAGATTCAAACGTGCTTCCGAGCGTCTCAATGAAGGCAACGAATTATAATTGTTTTAATGTCTCGTCCTCAGAAGCGGAATAACATGCAGACAGTAACCGTTGGCAGGGCTGTACTTCTTCAGGTCTATAAATAGCTGCTGACAAAAGGGCTTTAGCAGCTTGGCTTTAATGTGCCGTGCCAAGAGAGAGCAGAGACCACGCAGCGGCTCGGAGAGACAAGCATCAGAGTACGCACTGTACATGCAGCACGTTTAACTTGGAAGTCCAGTCTCCTCTACGCTGAACAATTTATGATCCCTCTGCCGAAAAGAAAAAAAAAAAGTGGGGGAGTCTTACGAGCCTCGCTGAGGAGCGATTTGAACTTAAGAATTAACATGGAATGACAGGAGGGGCACGGAGTCCCGGATTAATGAGGTTACGGCACAAATGGGACGCACAGGGGAAATAAAAATGCAACCGATCCGAGAGGGAGAAAATGAAAACAGCACATCGCCCCCAGCAGAACAAGTGACACAATAAATACTCTACGAATAACCATAAAGTAAAAATCTTTCACTTCAGTCAATTAATTTCACGGAAATACTCCTCAAGCCGTATATTTTTAAATCACCTACACGACGTTGGGACAAATTGACTCGTCTAGACAGAAGAAAACATTAAAGTAGTGGTGGTCATAAAAGAAGGTAGTTTATGCCACCTTATAAATAGAAAGCTTGATCTACAGGCAGTCTGAGTGATGAACAGGGAGGGAGAGTCACGCCAAGCTCCTCGTTCTGGACCAGTCGCGCAGGATTTTTCCAAGCCGAACACAATCCATCAGCAGCAGAGGCCGCGGGCCGCTGACAAGGCGGAGACGCGTGGCAACACAAATGGACGCCACAAACAAATACGCGCACACAAACGCACGGGTGAATCAGCGATGCTAGCCCACACTCTAATCAATGAACCTTCACCACACTCGCCACTTGTTATTGGACATCAATCTCCCTCATCACTCGGCTACGTCACGGTGGGGACGCGTCTTTTACTTCCAGCCAGAATTGTTGTTCCTTCACACTGTGCAGATAATTTTAGTTCATTTGAATGTTTGAAACTAAAATTCCAACATGTTGCTCCTGTAAGTGTTGCCTTGGTGAGCTCAGCGCTCTTTACTAATGCATGCTGCTGCTGCTGCTGCCGGCAACATTTAAGCAGCCGCTCTCCTGTCAGCGTGGGGTAAGAGATCTGAGGAAACGCGGCCAGAACGGAACTGCGGCGTTCATGTGTTCGGCTGAAGGCTTTCTGCTACAGTATCGGTATCATAAGAGCGATACAGAGCAGTGTTGCAAAATATATATAAATACAGATTTCAATCCTGAATATTTGCATCAGTTTGACTTCTGATTCCTCTGCAGCAACAACACACAGATCCCAGCTGCGCTTTCTTACTCCCTCGTCTCCCCGACAGCAAGTTGACACACAAACACACACACCAGGGTTTGTTCCAGCATATTGCAAAAACTTAATGTCTTAAACAAGTTGCAAATCTATTTGAGGAATAGCTCACGGTGACGCTCTTACAGCGTCGAGAGTGAAAGAGAGAGAGTTAAAGTGGTGAACCTTTCGGTTAGGTTGTTGGTGGATACACAGATTAAAGTGAAGGGGGTTAGCGAAAACTTCGAGCCAGGCTAACTCAATGCCTCGGTCACACTACGCGACTTTCAAAGTCGTCAGATCGATGCGGCGTTCACACTTCTCGACTCTCTGTCTTGTAATCCTCGTGGTTTTCACACACTACAAGATAACACAAACACAAGACATGACACTGGAATGATGCAGTCCAACTTGTTTGTGCACTGATTTGCAGCCAAAAACAAGGAAGAAACCAAATTCTCTAACAAGCGACAGACAAATGGATTCAGTCCACTGAAGGAGTCTCTGGAAAACCTGCAGCCGCTGCAGCCCGACGATGAAGGTGGAGTGCTCAATGTGTAACCGTGGTTTGATAAGCATCTTAATCTGGACATTTAATTCAATTAACTGGGCAAAAGTTGTTTATGAAGTCAGAATAGTGTCTCAATGAAGAGACCAAACTCATACAGTACTGACCGTGTAGTTTGGGTTTCCTGCCTGCACCCTCAGCTCAGCCAGAACCCAGATGCCGTTGGTGAGTTTCATCGACTGGTACAGCATGTCCTGACCCTCCACTGTTCGCTTGGCTATGGTGAAGACGTTGCTACCCTGCAGTTTGCTGGAAGCTGCATCTGTTGAGGGAACATGTTCCAAGAGTTGACACAAAAAAGTAAACATTTTAAAATGTAAATAAATCTATACTACTTTACCCGTCTGAGTAGAATACAGCTGATGTTTGTATTAAACCACTGAAAACAGTCATTGAATGCACCATGTTCTTTTCCCCTTTATTATCCCCTTTAAATTTCACTCCAGGCTGCCTGTGCAGCAAAGACGCAGTCACTAATTTCAAATAATCTTTTCTCCTCAGACGGTCTTGCTGCTGCGCCCCAGTAGGATGTGAAACCATCTCTCCGTGTTGATGAAGAAGAAATTTAATCTGTGGGGGGAAATCTCCATTAAACTGTCATTAGCAATTCTTCTCCAGTTCAGCTGCTCTCACGCTTGTGTGAAACTGAATTATCACACATAAATAGGGACTGTGGCAGACGAGTTCTCATCAAATACAATTTGCTTCATTAGCAAGGATTTGAATTTGAGACGGCCACAGCTCTGTGGGGTTATTTCCACACATGGGGAAGCTGCAGGACACGGCAGCAGAGTGCGGAGTTCTTCAGGTGGTGCATTCTCGTTTCATCCTCCATTACCTGAGTTGAGATGGCAGTCTTTGATCTGAAACTGGGCCTCGTTGTCGTTGGGAATGTCTTTCCATGTGGCCAGGAACACCTGTCGCTCTGTGGATGATGAGACACAATCACTGAATGTGGCAAAGACAGAGCACAGGCCGTATATAACAATAGGTAGCATGTACAGCCGGCAGTGAAAAAATTTAAGTCGGTTTCCTGCTGCGGCTCCGGAGCATTAAGTTGCCGCCACCGGCAGCTGCCCCGCTGCTCGCCCCATCAGGAGGCACCACGGGGAGAAAGGCCAGCAGGTTTTTCTCAGAATAAATAAAACAGTAACACACAGAGACAGAAGGAGGAAAGGCCAAACACTGGCGCAACTGCACAGCCCAAAGAGTTGAGCGAGTGCAGGCGAAGGACAGACGCACACACACCCACACACACACACACACACACTCACATCTACGTCAAACTTGTGCACGTGCTCATACTGACGTCTGTGTATGTCTTTGACGTCAGTCTGGTTTTCAAGCTTTGGAGTGAAGACATTTATCCAAGAGACACTCACCCATCTTGCCGTCCTCTACAAACAGCATGCTGATGGGGTACTGGGAGCTGAAGTAGAATACGTCAATGTTGTTCTTAACAGCCACCTGCGAGAGTGATTACATCCAAGGAGGGGGGGCAGAGGAGAACGACAGGATGAGGAACAAGAAGCAATATGTGGGTAATTACTTTACAAGTGCCCTTCAAGGATGGGCATTGCTGGTTTATGTGTGCTGTTTACTGAATCGGAGGGCTGCAAGCACACGGGCCTCTAATCACACTGCATCTCAGAGTAAGCTTGCAAAAGAATATCAGCAAACATCACTTAGAAGCTGATGATATCAAACACAACTCCTTTCTACACACAGCCTCACAAGCTGAAACGAGTAAAGATGAATGTAGAGAGGAGATAAGAAAAGCAGACTGTGGCTAAAAATAGAACGCCAAAAATAAAAGATGTGACACAAAAAGTGACAGAAAACAAAAAAAAAAAAAAGCATCAATGTGTCAGCTGCAGCTCCACAGTCAGGACCCGTAACAGACCACGGGGCCCAGGAGAAATAGACCTGAAAGAACAGGTGGCAGCCAGAGTTATCAATCAAGGCTGCTCACCAACAAAGTGCTAAGAGAAGGACAGTGAGATCGGCCAGAGGATAACAGAGGAAGGTCTCGTGAATAATTCATCGCGCCGTCTTCCTCCTGGGTGCAATGCAGGACTGCCAGTAACACAGCACGTCATACAGAAAGAGCTGTGTCAGGCAAAAAGACATTTTTGTCTTTTTGCCTGACACAGCTCTTCTCAAGTACGGTCCAGATTCTGATCGTCATAAATTATCTTAAAATTAAACCTGCAAAGACTTTGTAAATTGTTTGTGTTTTTTTTTGTTGAGGAAAATGCATAAAAATCAATTCATTCCAGCAGTTTTTCATTTTGCAATATTTCGCTGTTTTCTTCGTCTGCTATGATTGTAAATTCCATAACTTAAGGATTAAGACTGCTGGTGGTTCATATACTAAGGCAACATACCGGCTGAAAAAAATAAACAAGACAGATACCTACTGCAGCTACTATTGACAAGTAGCAAAAAGGCAATAACCAGGAAATGGCTGAGCAAGGAGTGCCCGACAACTTCAGACTGGACAGGAATAATTGAAGAAATTTACAACATGGAAAGGTTAACATTTTCCCTGAGACACAATATTGAAAAAGGTGACCAATATTGGAAGAAATGGAGGGATTACATAGATAAGAGGTGAGCTTACCTTTGAGTGTAAATTCTGCGTGGAATTATGTGTTTTTACTGATGTCCTTGGGGATTGTACGAAGGAAGGTATTTTGTGTCACTGTTTTCTGCGAGCCCTTTGTTTTTTACAAAACCTGTCATTGTGTTTTGCTGTAGATGACCCTGCCTGATCTATGTGTATATTTACGTGTCTGTGTTTTGTTTTGTTTTTTACTGGAAAAATCAATAAAAAAAAAAAAGACTGCTGGTGGTAATTTTAACAAATTGGACTCAGATTTTAAAAACCAAATGCAATTAGTAAAATAACTGACAGATTAATCAATAAATGCCTTAACTGAGGACCATTACACATCAGAAGAAATCAGAATTTGATTTATCTAAGCGCAAGTGACAGAGAGACGCCGTATCATGCAGCGAAATCCATACGTGGTGATCTGATAACAATCTTAATAATACTCACTTTTCGATTCTGCTCATTCTCTGATTCTGATTTCAGATCAGTCGTGTGGCTCCTTTATCATTGTAACATAGAATATTTCCCCTGTGTAATGGACCAGCTGCTCAGCAGCGGCACACAAGTGTGTAAAACATACGGCAGTCTTAGAATTAAAGCCCACGTTCTGTAAAAGAATGTGTCAGCATATCGTTTGTTTCCATCCCTACATACATTTATCATTTTACAGAAATGACAAGAGCTGTTGTCACCCTTCTCCCTGAAATGAAGCCACGTTTCTTCCTCTCCAACATTACTCCTGGTTTCCAGCAGCTTAGACGCTGACGCAGACAAGTTTTTGAAGACGTTTTGCAATGCGCAAATGTCAGAAAAACCAGACTACCATCGATAAAAGGATTTGATAAGCTTGCAGGTATACGATCCCAGTGGATTGGGCAATTTGGAACCTGTTCTCAACCGGAACCGGTTCTTGATTCCCATCCCTTTCTGTAACAAGCAATCCTGTCACCACTTTGATATGTTTAAAAAGCAACTACTGTGTCAATGAAGAAGGCACTACGGTGGCAGAATACGCATGAAACTTGTACCCAAAGGTAATAAAGCGTTTCTCTAAAAACTGTTGATTTGTGACAGAAAGGTGCTTTATTGACTGTGGCGCTGCACAACATCAGAACTACTCAAAATAATATTCTGGGATGTTATCTTCCACAAGACAAAATACATGAAGAAGCTCTTGAAATAAAATATCCAAGAAAATGTCAGAACAGACAACAGTTCTCATCAAAGCAGGGCCCCGAGGCAGCAGAGCAGAAAGGTTAGCAGGTCTACTGAGGCCAGGAGAAACAAAGGAGCCATGTGCTGTGCGACCACTAATGGCCGCCTCCACCTCCATCATCCCCCTTCGACACTCTTATCTTCTCTCTCCAGCTGCACCCAGCACCCGTCCACCATTCTGCCCAGTTAAAAGAACCACCCTGATCAAAAACAAGCCAGCCACCGCCGCGCTTTTTGCTTCCAACCTATCCCAGCCGCCCCGAAGGCTGTTTCATGTTTCAATCGTGTTTTTCATTCGCAGCGTGGGAATTCAACAGTATAGCTTAATAACAGCGAGGACGCACGACTAATCGGTTAAGACGCCATTGGTCCTATTTTCAGGGCAAAACTTCGAGAGAGAGAGAGAGAGAGACGAGTTCGTAAGTATTTCAACCATGAAGCATTTTTGATGTTTTAGTCCCTTAAACTTTGGATATATAAAAGATGAAAATTTAATTTGGAAAGCAATGTTTTTATCTGATTAACTTAAGAAGCTGTGATGTCTACCAGCGGTCACAGTTTCCGAGGACCAGTAGGAAGCCGTGTTAAGACAGTAAATTGGAGGCATCGGTGTCCCCAAAAGGCCAGTGTTAAAAAAAAACTGGCATACATTACATGCCTCTGGTCTGAACTTGACATTTGGGCATCATCTTGTAGACAGCTTGCATCACTGTCACAGGCTTGATGCTCAAAACTTCAGTCCAGGGACAGAATTCATGAAAACAATTAAAGCAAATCCAAATTTAGCAAAGTTCAGGGGCGATGAATATTATGAAGCCGTTACCTGCAGGTTAGTGAGAGGCTCCATCTTCATGACCGGTCCCACAGTACTGAGGGGAAGCGCCACTTCAATGCTCTGGTTTGGGCTGACAGGGGTGAGAACCTGGAGCGGACCGGCCGGAGCGAGACCAAAGCTACAGAGGAACACATGAG
Source organism: Spondyliosoma cantharus (assembly GCA_900302685.1). Lineage (NCBI taxonomy): Eukaryota > Metazoa > Chordata > Actinopteri > Spariformes > Sparidae > Spondyliosoma > Spondyliosoma cantharus. The sequence continues at coordinate 15,310 of OMLP01021076.1, forward strand.
GGGGAAAAAAAAGGTGTTACAAAATGCGAAAATACGCTAAAATCTAAGCTAAGCACATTGCTTAGGTGATGATCTTACCTGTTTCTGTTAAACTGGATGGCAAAGTCAGACATGACACTCATAGCTTTATTAGTGAGGGTCATCTCCATTTGGATGACCCCAGCACGGCGGGCAAACGTGCCGGATATCTCCAGACCCTTGGCCTTCATGGCTGGAAGCCAGATCTGAACATAAACAAGATCAGTTCCTTCATTAGCGACCACACCACTGCTGCTTTATATTATTCTGTAGTATGTCGATCCCAGCTTATCAAGACTCACTGATTTAGGAGGGCTGTAGGCTCCCATGGGCATACCAACACTACCACCGAGGTCGAACAGGTCATCCAGACCGCCGCTCACGGGAGCAGGGAAAGAAGCCGGCATTGTAGCTGGCGGTCCACCGAAACCAGCACCCATCTGTGGGTCAGAAAGCAACAGGTTACCTCGAAACAGTCAATGTCACATTTTACAGAGCAATCCAAGTGCAACAAACTCAGATAAAATTACTTACAGCAGGACTTCCTCCAAGGTCGCCGCCAAGCTGAGTAGGAGAAGGACAGAAATTTAAGGTTATCTATTGGCGCAGTCTCAAATTATATGATGGAGGGTTTGAAGAGGGTGGGTGGAGTGCTGGAGGGTCTAAGAAACGTCTTCCTGATGTCTCAATGACGGCTATGGGGGTTTATGCTAGTAACAAGCAAAATAATAAGGAGATATGCATTTATATAAGAGAATGTCTCCTCTTATGTAACTGACCTTTTACTGTCCACACACAGTAAACTGTCCACACTAGTTACTCAAATCCAAAAGGTTTCGTTCAAAATGCTACTCGCTAAACGTGTCTACTGTGAAGATGAAAAGGTTTGGGGGGGGTACAGTGACCAAAACTGGAGGTGCACAACATTTAGTGATTCCACACAGTGACAACGCTGAACTACTGTGTATGGAAGACAGAACGCAGGGGACATTTACTAAAATCTCACCTAAATGGAATGAGAAACATAAACAAAAGTGCAAACAGGCACAAATGACTGCTGAGGAGGACTATTTAGAGGACACAGTGGTACGACAGGGGACAAGAGGGGGCTCTAAGCTGTTGCTGGCCTTTACTGGTCCAGCGTGGTCCCCTGGACCAACCTCAGTGGGGCTGTAATCGGGGGGCGATGGGGACTGATGAGAGAGCTGAGGTGACTGAGGGGTGTCCGTCCGCTGGGGAACGGGTGGCTGATTGAAACATGAAACAAATCGCAGAGCTCAGAGATAAGAAAAGAGACGGACTCAAGGATTCAACAGCATGCTTCCTACAGATAAATGATGGATAGAAAATTACAGAATGATGCATGAGAACTAGAGTAGAACTGCACTCGTTAAATCAATCGTCTAACATGGCCCGACAGGGTTTACAAATGTTCTGCCCTCTCCCTCCGTGTAGTTACCGGCTCAGACTCATCCCCCATCTGCAGGTGCAGCGTTGAACAAAGAAAGGAAAACACACAGGAGTCAAAAGAAAAAAGTAAAGGCACCAAAAGGCAGAAAGAAAGAACACAAAGATGCATTAAATCACAAAGTCCTAACGACAATAAGCCTCAAATCCAGCCTGACAGCTGCACTCAAACAGCGGCGTGCAGAAGACCTACCAGGCTGTCCAGTCCTCCTCCGAGAAGGTCCATTGCACCCATCTGCATCCCGGAGGAGGGGGCTGGTGGTGGTCCGGTGGTCGTAGGAGGTGTCAGGTCCAGATTAAGCAGATCTCCCAGGAGGTCTCCCTGGGATGGGATTACAGCAGGGGGCGCCTCAGAAACTCCAGCAGCAGAACCTGTATCTGGGCTGTCAGCACTCTCCCCTCTACAAGAAATGAAAAATAACTAGTTTAGTGAACGAAATTCTGTCACTTATTTGCAAACTATTTTGCAGATACTCCTGGTTCCTGATTTTCATGTAAACCGTGAGCAGGGTTTAACATTAGCTGGCATATCTGTGTGTATAAATAAGAATACTTAATAGCGTAATAATGTGTGACTAATATAGATTTATTGCAGAGAGAACTTAAAAATAAAGTACTATTATGAAAAGTTTGGTTTGGCGTCCACATTCAAGAGATTTCTTGAGTCTGTAGAGCTTTTTCTCTCAGTGCACAAGTGCTTCTTCCTATCCATCACGCTGCCAGCGATTTCTACCTGAAATAAAATATATATGGACTTTTCTCCAAGCGACGGCCTCTCGACAGCAGTTAACCCAGGTCAGAAATGTCCGTAGTGAAGTCGAAGTTTCTGTGCCAGTTTTATATAAATATGAAAAAACAAGCGATCGTGCAAAAGAGGCCAATGTGTCAATGTCCTCCTCCTCACGAAATGGAAGATGTGACAACAGACAAAAACACTAAAGATGTTTCAAACCAGAATGGCAGAAATAGCGGATCAAACAGAGACGCCTCCAGCAAAACCATTGTGTAAAAGTCTGGCATTGACTGTGAGCCTTTTATGCCATGAAGCTGTTTATTACTCCATGTAGTCCACTGATAGAGATAACAAATAGATGTAATGTGTCGTATCTAAAAAGGCAGGAAGGAACAGAGAAGAGCAGATGCACAGCTCAACTAGAAAAGTGTGACACTTTATGCAAATTTGAAGTAAAACATAATGGCCGAGTCAAGAAGCTTCGTCCGCTTAAGTAAACAAACCCCTTTTCCCTGCGGTGTTGATGAAAAAAAAGGGCATGACTCACGATCCAGCACTGCCCGGGAGTCTCTTGTGCTGAACGCCTCGGCTGCCCTCAACAAAGGCACTGGGAGGCTTGTGGTAGACGGAGGCCAGAGTACCAATGTGACAGATGAGCTCCTCCAGCAGTGTGGGCTCAATCAGATCCGTCTCCTCAGAGATCAGGGGCTTCTCAGCAAGAACCACCTCCTTAGCAGCCACGGGGTCTGTGGAGAGCAGACGCCAGTAGATGTATCCACGGTCCCTGAGGTCTGGGTTATCAGAGTCCTGCAGTGAGAAAAGGAGGCACGAAAGAGGAAGGACTCTTATTGATGGAGCTTATTTAATAAATACTTAATGTTAGTCTTCCTTGGCCTCCCCGATATGAGCAACTGAGCAATGATTCAAAGATGTCAAAAACTGAGTCAGCCTTGGCACAGATAAGATTTGGCTGATGCATGAGGCAGACTGACACCGTAACTCTGCAATACCTTTGAAAAATGTGAAGGTTCAACACGGTTTCAAGTGCGCTAAATCAACTGGGCTCGTTTCAGTTTCTCGAAAACGTTTCACCTCTCGTCCGAGACTCTTCTTCAGCTCTGAGAACAGAACTACTCGAGGAAGACCTGGATAGCATTCGGAGCGGCAGCAGGCAGCACGGTGAGGATTATCACATATCTGTACACTGTGTCTGTGTGCTTTTTCTCTCTCACCTGCGTGGCTAAGCTCAACACCTGCTGCACCAGCTCCTGGGTTTCAGTGGGCTTCTTCAGGAACAACTTGACGATTGCCGTCAGTAGCTGCAGCTGCACCTACAGGACGCAACGAACACAACACAGTACATGTTAAAAACTCCTTTACAGCTTCTTTTAAATGCAGCCAGTGAAGTTCAATTCGGCATGAAGTTGTGCTACAGTAGCCAGGTGCATCTTAATGATGATCTTTTAATAACGACCTGTGTGAGAGTACAGTAAACAAGTAACAAATACAGTTGAGACTCATTTTACTTCTCAGGGCTCAGGCTTCCCACGGCCACACTCCCAACTACTAGTTTAGTCTGTCGTTGCCACACAACAGCCCCAAAACAAACATATTTCTCCCCTAAAAAAAACACAGAATGCAATCAGAAAATCCTCTCCAAGGCAATAATATGAGAATCGATCTATACAATAGTGAGCCGTCTAGATAAAGCCTGGTGTAATCACAAAACACTCTTCAAAATGAAAGCTGGCTTCTCAATAAAATGAGTCCGACCCAGGTTTTAAGAAAATGTACCATTACTGTAATGTTTTCCCTTAAATCACAGCTAATACAAAATATCTAACTCATCTAGGGTTCTTTCATCTCTCAGTTTTAACGAGAGCAGTTCTCCGTGGTGCTGTGCATGACATGTCACTCGCCTCCATTTTCAGTGCTTCACAGCAGCTAAACCAAAGGCTTTAATTATTTCCAACGACAGAAACTTAAATGTGCTACTTACTGCCAGCACTGCCTGCTAATTGAAATTAAAAATGAACTAATTAACAGCCTCCCTGCACTCTCCTGAACACACCTGAGTGCTTTCATCGTGGAAACCCTCCAAAAAGCTCTCCAGCAGCTCATCTGCATTGTCGATGCGCTCAGCATACTCTCCCACGATCCAGATCATGGCGGCGCGCGCCTCCGGCTCATCCAGGGAGTCCAGGTTTTCACACAGAGTGGCGATCACGCTCTCATACCTGCACACGGTTACACAAAAACAAGATTGCATCCGGTCAAATATCACAATTATAAGAGGAGAGACAATGTAATGAAAAATATCACACAGAGGAAATTCATCTAATTGTCTTGAAATTGAATTATTCTGTTGTGACCAGCGGGGACAGAAACAAACAACAGAGAGATAAACAGTCTCCACATCACCTACTGCCTCCTTCAACACTCAGGAGCCACAGAGCAACATTAGCGTTGCCTTGGAGCTGTTTATTCTGGCAGCCTGACAATGTAAATGCAATATTCACCGTCCTTTTTACTCCGTGTAGTGGGTCGTGCTGGATAAGTTCCTGCGGTGGAGGCATTTCTAACCTGCACTAAATGCTTAATAACGAACAATTCCATTTACATAATGGTTTAATCACAAAAAAGATTTAGTTGATTTCTAATTAGAAAAGGCAGAAGTTTGAGTGGGTAGTGACTCATACAGCTGAAGGCTTGAGCCATGCCGAGCTGGAAGCTTTGCAAAGCTGCTCCCTGTGCGACTCACGACTCCACAGTGGTGTGTGGGAGAGGTTTCTGTCTGGCACATGAACGCACTCTGTCGGATCCACAGCAGAAGTCACGCTCTGGACGGATAAACCTGACCTTCGGCCAGGTGCAATCAAGGCAGGCTGTTAAGTGCAATCCAACACAAAAACACTCTCTGCGTAACCGTTCACAATTTTCTTGTCCAAAAGCTTTTGTGGATGCCGTTTTAGGATGAATGCCAACATGAAAACAGTTTTTTGTCTGTTTAATGAGCTTTCACTCTGCCCATTTAAACAGCAAGAGAGAATAATCTGGGGGTCAGTGATGTGGAACAGACACGCTGCCTGTGTTTGTGTGAGTCAACACTACAGCTCTGACAACAAAGCAAAGCATCTAATCAAACACGCGTCACACATCTAAAATGTCTCAATGCGAACGGCCAGCGTTAGCAAACAATGTGCACGTGACCACACTGATGCCTACGCGGTGACCTACTTGTTGGGATACTTCCGGAAGATGTCCTTGATGACCACGATGGCCTCCTGCACCACATAGTTGACCTTTGTTTGGATGAGGTCTAGCAGCGTGCTGACACAGCGCTCCGCTGATTGCTATCGAAAGCAGAGGAAATAAAAATCTATCAGAAACAGTAAAGAATAAAGTGTGTAGAGCTGCCATGATTAAATGGTTAGTTGTCATTAGTTGTCGAAATTCTCTGACTGCTTCTTAACTGTGAAACTTTGTGGTTTGTAAACTCGTGTATGACAGTAAAACTTGAAATCTTTGGGTTGTGGACTTTTGTATCCAAAATGGAAATATAATAACCAGTCGTATGGTTTGTTTTTAAGACCAACATATTGTTCATCCATCATAAAAACAGTGAAACGTTGTCTTACTGACGGCCTTTAAATTATTTACAGTGACCAACAAAACATCCAGTGACATTATGACATCATCTCCACCCACCTCTACTTTGATGGCACAGCGGCCAATGGCTCTGACTGCTTTACGGACAAAGTCCACATCCACCTCGGTGGCGTACTCCTTCAGCTCAGCCAGGACCTACACACAGACGAGCAGCGGTGTCGCTCAGATCATTTCGTTATCTATAAAGATAACGGTTTTACAAGTTTTCCAACACATTATGCGTTACTGTGTTACCTGGGCGATGTTGGCTTGAGATGCCAGGCGAATCATGATGTCCAGCTTCTCCAGTTTCACATAGATCGGGTCGTTGTACTTGACAAAGAAGACCTTCATCTCGTGTTTCAGGATCTCTGGGCTACAAGAGAGACATTTGTTGTCATTTGTGACTTAAACTGTAACACAACACACAACAAAACAAAAGGAAGCCAACTGAAATGGACCGCGTTACGACTTTTGTCAGGGCCTGCTAATCTCAAAGGTTAAAGAACAGCAAAAGACCACATTTACCGTCTCTGTACGATGAGGTTGATGTTTCTGAGGGCCACATATTGTAACTCGGGCTCGGCAGAGAGGAGCGTGACCAGTGGCGGGGCGAGCTTCTTCAGCAGGGTGCCGTAGTAGTCCAGGTCTTTGGGCAGCATCTCCATGAACTTCATTAAAACTTTAACTGCTGACAGCACCACTGCAGAGTTGGCGTGCGAGAGTCGTGGGGTGACGCGCTCACAGATGCTGGCAGATGTTGAGGAAATTGGGGGTGAGAAAGATCAGGAAATTAAAACAGGGTTTACTGTGAATGTTTGCTTACTTACATGCAGCATTAATAACGGGCTTCCCTTACCTTTGGGATTCACGGTCATCGCGGGGCGTGTAATTGGCCAGGCAGTCAAGGATGAATATCTGTCCCCACTCTGTGCACTCATTTAAAGCCGTCAGCAACTTGTTGATGGTCTGGGGGTTCAGGTCCAGTAGATTACTGTTGGGGTGAGACTCTGCTATCTCCGACAGCGCTGCCACTGCGTTCGCTACAACCTAAAGATAAAAAAAAAAAAAAACAGTAGCCACCAGCTGTATAAAGATATCAAAGAGAGGTCATTGAACTAACACAATTCTGGCAAAACGGTGATCATTTGCATGCCAACACAGGGCGTATCAGTTAAAGACAGAGCCGGCTGTTTCAACCTTAGTAGGATATCTGGCTGACTCAATAGCCACTTAGGATGCTGCTCAAAGGAGTCGTACCATAGGGTTGGAGTCAGATATGAGGTCTTTAAGGGTGTCCAGGAAGCCTTGGTCCTCCACCAGCTGAGCGTTGATATCATGGAGCTTGGCTACGCACACGGCGGCCGTCTTTCTCACGTACGGGTCTTCATCCTTCAGACATTTTCTCAGCGGCTCGCAGAGGTACTCGGTGATCTTGTCCACACGGATGCAGCCCATCGTACGGACAGCAAGGGCCCGGATCAGAGGGTTAGGGTCTTCACAGTCCTGGACGGGTGGTTAGGAGAGAGAATTTATTTCTGCTTCATGCTACAATATCTGAGAGGCTCTTTAAAAATGTTTCCATTTAAGAATTAAACCAGCAGATATTGAGGTGTCACTGTTATTGCAGTATAATGAGAGTGAAGACGGAAATCTTTAAATGATCCTGATGGCTGTATTTAACATTAATGGATACCCTGAGGTTTTTTAATAATCATATTCAAAGTTGGAAAGAGAATATTTATCACCGCAATCATACAGTGCTTTGCAGAAATGTCTATTCCCCTGAACATAATGAGAACAATCTGAAACGTCCCGATAACAAGAGTTGGTCCCACTGGTGAATTTCTAACAAAACAATTTCCCAGTAAAATTAATTCCCTTCCTTTTTAAATACATTTCTTTAATTATGTTTTGGCACAAGAACTGCAGGACACACACACTTCTATGGCACAGTACAAATGAGTTATAAATAGACTATTAAATATACATTTATAATGGATTAAGCGTTACCTTCACAAAGGTGTTGACAGCCATGATGGCCATATCTGGCTGACTCTTGGCATAGTTCATCAGGTAGAGGTAGACGAGCTTTTTCAGTTCCAGGTTGTCCGTCTGCATGCAGTTGACAACATCTGGGAACAGAGCGCTGAAGAAGGGACAAGGAGTTATATAACATCCGACTCCAATAATGTGTTACAGTGGATTCTCATCCCTGGCTCAACTGACATTAGAGCTGCCTGATAAATCGAATTTTCATCGTCATCGCGATATGAACATGTGTGATAAACACATCAAAACACATGATTGCCAGGTTATGATGGCTGAGGGAGGAAAGAAAAGTCATGAAAATGTGGTCGACGAAGACCTTGTGGTATAAAGAAACATGTCGAGCAGTTGTTGGAACTTCTAGAGGAAACACAACCGACCTCCATCACCACCTGCAATACAACCATAAAGACCTACACCAACAATTCAAAACTAACGTTAGCCATCATTAACTGTGTAGTTAATAATATGCAAACTTCAATATTTGTTTATTTATTGCAAGTCATATCGTCATC
>OMLP01021077.1:0-11253 GCA_900302685.1 Spondyliosoma cantharus
GGCAGGGCCTCGGCCATCTTGCCCCCTGAGGCGAGGGTGGTGGAGGGGGGAGTGTAACGCCGGCCAGAGGCTGGGTCTGAGGACGGACAGATGAGATCATTTAGTATGGAAAATAAATATCTCAAGATTGGAGATATAAAGTCAACAAATACAGACAAAAGTCAGAGGAGGGGAACAATACAGCAAATACTCTTTAAGTTAATTAAGTCATTATTTGAATATTTTTTTGATGATGATGCTTCTTTTCTGGTTGTTGTGAATATTGTTTGCTTTTCTTAGTCTCCTATAATAATACATTTGACTTTCTTTCAGTTTTAGACTGTTGGTTGGAGAAAACATTTGACAGCATCGCTTTGGATTGTTCTCTGCTTTCTGACATTTTACAGAGAAAAGGATTAAAATGATGAATTGATAAAATACAGCTGAGATTCCTGAGATTTAGATCTGATACATTTAAACAGACAGCTTAAATCTAAGTGAATTAATATTGTCTGAACTGATCTGAATCATTTAAAGGAGACAGCTGCATGACTAAAATGATTTAAAAAATCAGACAAAAACACGATTGCACCGACAAAACTCAGAGCTCAAAGCTCAGCGCTCGATGACACACACTGTGGTCACACTGCCTCGAATACCAGAGTGTGTAGTCATGAAACTAAACACAGCGGCAACACTCCTGCGCTCATCCCTTTCCGTTAAACAAACGCTTTAAATTGAAGGGCTTCCAGCTCGATTCATGCAAACATAACAAAGAGCAGCGCATCTGGTGAGAAATGTGAATGAAGCCGAGGGAATCTGATAAACGAGCAGCTGTGTGTGTGTGTGTGTGTGTCTGTGTGTCTGCAGAGTCAGTGGCTCCTGTCGGTTTGTCAGTCAGCCAACCCACAATTGAAGCCACATGCTGGCGGTTTGGAGTTTAGTTTACAGTTTGAAACCCTCCCACTGCTACTATACTGTACGACTGAGCGCTGGACACATGCAGGAGACACACGGCCTCATTAAAATCTCGCGACCTGGAGTCAAATATGAGCCGGTTTGCGGTGCGAGATACTAAAAAAATGTGACTCCTTTAAAGTCACATATTTCTGCACCAAAGCCCAGCAGAGAAACGAGCAATTAAAGCGACTGTGGAGGAAGGAAAAGAAGTGTGAAAGTCTGTTAGCTTTCTGATGAAATGTGACGCACAAACAAACTTCCCTTGTGTGCTCATTTAATTATAGAAGCTGTTACACATTTGTTAAAGAAGCCTGAATGTTTCATCTTTTCGGATCACTGACACGGCAGCTATAAAAGAAGTTATTTTTACAGTTAGAGTTTTGTATGGGTCGTGGCTCGGCTCGCCAAAAAAGACTGAACCATCAGAATTCGTTCTGCCACAGCAGCAGCTATACGAGCCGAGGAGAACGGGCCTTTCCGGCGACGCTGGTAGTTGATGTTGGAGTATAAATTCTATCAGGGGGCGGCACGTTTCTAATGAAAAAGGTGAACAAAACAGGGACGGCAGGTAATCTAAGAAAGGGCAGGTAGTTACTTTTTCCTTTTTCCTGCATGGAATCTGGGTAAAGGTGTATTTTTTGCCTTGTGTGATTGTTTTGGGAATTTATACACTGAAATTAGCAAAATAAACCAAATATCGATATGAATGAATGAACTTTACGTTGTCGGTTAACTCGTTGATTTGTGACAGATATTCTCATGAGCTCATCACAAGAAATCTGGATGAATTTAAGGACAAATAAGCAAAACAAAAGCAGCTAAAAGCAACAAAAATGCCTTTTGTAGATAATAGATGTATTTAAAGGTACATTTTACTACAATTTGATCAATTTAAACACCAATTTTTGTTCCGTTATTTGCTTTAAAAAGTCAGATATCTGTCCTAAAACGCTCCTGTGACCGTAAGTTGAATATCTCCAGGCCTAACATACATTGTAAGGCATCTTAGTTGCCTCATAATCACAAAATAATATAATAATAAGTAATTATTTTTAATTGTAAGTATCATCAGAGGTTCAACGTGTGTAAATATGGATGAACACTGCAGTTTATGGGGAACTTTTAGGGTGAAAATGGTATTAAATGTGTAGGATCTTGTATCTTGTCGGAAAGATTTGTGTTTATAGTCTCTTTTCAAGCATCGCATGTGTAGTTCAGGGACTTGATCCAAACTAGATTCAATAACTGACCTGTGCTCACACTGTACATGTGAGTGAGTGTGTGTGCTACATGTACATTAAGACAGGAAGAGAGAGGTAGAACATTTTAACCTCATAACAGGCTTGTTTGCTATTTAAATCCACTTGAAAACAGTGAAAGAGGTCCCTGAAGGCACCACCAGCATAAACACACATACACACACAGAGACAGCCGGAAAAGCAGCTTTTCAGTGTTTCTTATTTCTTCTTCTGTCTTTCCTGATTTTATAAGCAGATGACTCGCATGTGTTGACTGCAATAAACAAGGAATTGCCAGATTTATGAAGTATTTAGTTTCCTTCTTTCCTTCTTTCCACTCCTTGCATCATTACTGACTGGTGCTGCTGCCTGCAGTGACCCTCGTAATGATACAAAGCATCAGAGACAGATTATAAATGTAAGTTTCTTGAAGAATAAACGACTTTTACCGTATTTCGCGTCCCACAGGAACACCATTTGTGCGCCACAGTGCGCCCACAGATACTCAACTTCCCCGATCTTCACTATAAACCTCCCGATCTCGCGTTGAAATCAGTAAACAGATGCTTTTTCTCTCTCTCTCTCTCGCTATATTCGTCGATATGTCTTCTCACGTTGTCGACTTCTCGTGAAGTGTCCGTGAAGGTTTCGCCCGGTTGCGGCGCTTTCAAACCCGTCCGGACGCGCCGGGTTTCAGCCTCGGTGCGTCAAAAAAAGAAAAAAGCCCGAAACAAACAAACAAAAAAAACACGAGGTCCGAAGCAGATTTCCAACCCTTGAGTGTGTTTTTCTGGTGTTCTTGTGAATAAAAAAAAAAAAAAGTCACTCTCAGACTGGATTTATGGCAAGAAAGTCTTCAAAGCTCCTTCTGAGTCCTCGCAGCTGAGTTTAAGCTTCCACGCGTTTGGCAGCGAAATTGGAAAGACGGAAGGAAAAGTATGAAGTGTTTAATATTTTAAATCTAATTTAACACCCTGCACTGGACACACCGCTCTCTCTCTGCTCCCCCGCTATGTCTCTCTCCCTTCCCCTCCACATGAATGGACATCCCGCTGACAGCGCCAGGCTTTTACCGGCAGACCGCTGGATTTGCATCTCGTCTGAAGCAACGGAGCGGCTCAGCCAATGGGGAGCCTCGCCGCTGGCTGTCGCTGGAAGCGGCTCGGCCAATCAGAGCTATGTCCGTCCGAGAGGAGGCGGGGTTTAGCGCAGGAGGATGAGAGGGGGGGAGAGAGCAGCGCCGCACTTCCCCTTCTGCTGAACAAGCGCCAGAAACGGACTGAATGTGGTCAAATGCAACGTCGTGAGATAATGCAGGACCGTGTGTTAAATCCGCGGAATAAAGTCTGAACGCGGAAATGAAAGAGAGTCAAACTTGAGATCGCTCCTCCGAAATAAAACAACAAAGTAAAATTGAATGAAGCAGCAAAACTTAGAGGAAAAAAAGCGTTTCAAATCTGAAAAAACTACAAAAAAAAAAAGCAAAGAAATAGAAGATGCTGCCACTGTGACAGTAAAGGCAGTGCGTCTGAAGCAGGCTGTCAGTACCGGATGTAGACGATAGGGGGCAGTAGGTGATCTAAGTCATGGCACCGACCCCTCATGAGAGCCAGTCTGAAAGATCAGCAGCACCAAATCAGTTATAAACCATCGTAGCGCTGAAGCCAGACACCATTTAAAAAAAAAAGGTAGTTTTAATCCAAGTCGTCTGTGACCAACAGAAACAGTTAAAACGTGACTTTAAACACTTCCTGGATTATTTGGAGCCATTTTCTAATTTAAATATCACACACCAGCTGCAGTTTGGTTCATTTAAATCCGCTTTTCTTCCCACACAAACCACAAATCATGATTTAAATTCACAGAGACGGATCCACATTTGGTTTCTCTCACTTCTACAAACTTTGCACCGCTTTTTTTTATCACTTGCCACATCTTACTAAGTTATTTAGACTCAGTCTCTAGACTTATTTGTTTTTATGAACATGTTTCAGACAGTTTTATCATTATTTCAAGCAGTTGCTTAGAGTTTTTTTCCGGGTTCAAATCTTTAATATGATAAAATTAGAATTGTGACTCAAAAATTTAATTTCTGTTTTATTCTAATTTGTGGCACATTTTCTGTCGTCTGCTTCGTGTTGTTGTTGCAGTAATGACGCGTCTTTTCTTGGCCAAGACGCTCCAAAAAATATTTTTTGTGTCAATATCTGTTTTAATAACAGTTAAGAAAAATACAAAAAAGTGGTGGATGAATCTGTAAAAAGCCTCACAGATATGATATTGTATTTCTTATAGAGATAAAAAAAAAAAGTACTTTTTTAGTGTGACACTGATTCAGTTGATGATTTAGTAGAACAAATTAAAAAATATATATTTTCAATTTATTAATTTAACTGTAATAATCTGAACAATTTTCATTTATCAAGGATGATAGTATATATTTATATGGGGAAGTGACAATAAAATAGTGATAAGAATAATTTTATCTCAATGCAAGAAAGCTGTGCAGCATCTCACCAACCATCGATGCATCCTGTTGCAACTCAGCTCCAATTTACATTTAACCCACTGCTGCTTTAATTAAGATCTAAATATACAATTCAAATGACTCTTTAACGAGGTGGTAGTCATACTGTATAGAGTAAATATCATATTGATACAGTGATGAGTATTCATTCCCTCTGTTAAAAAAAATAGGGTCTCTGCATCGTGGCTCATAATCACATCAACAACAAAAATATACCATGAAATTACATTAGCAGAACATTTCACCTCTAAAACATTTTTTTTCCTCCTTTTTTTCAGTGTTACAAATTCACAGAAAAAATGTGTCGAGTTTTCAAGTTGCTCATCTGAAGTTTGTTCAAGATTTTCAATTTTGGTGAATTTTACCAAATTTGAGCAATGACCAACTGTATATGAGTAACTTTTGTGTAGGAAGAAGAAACATTTTCATTAATTTTTTATTACAATACTTGTAATGGAAAAGATGGAGATTAAATAAAAACATAAATTCAGATAGATGGTTTTCAAAGTCAAATATTTAAGTACTTTCACTTTTATGTGTTAAATTTCACTTTTAGGTATTCAGATCATTATTGCCTCTATATAACATCTGTATACTGTAATTTATCACAATAAAAATTAAATTAGTACATGAGAATATTGGATATTTTCCATAAAAAGACTTCATTTGTGTGCCCTGGCTCAACATTAAAGGTAGTTTTACAGTTTAATGGTCAAGTTCGTGGCATCCCGTGCACCTGCCCGTTTCGGTAAGGCCGTTTTTTGGAGTCAGTCAATTTGATTCGAGTTAAATCAACACGCTGTCGGATGAGTTTTAGGGAAACGCCAGTCTGCCTCTGCATCCATAGCTCTGTAGCCAAAGGGGGGATGATAAAAAATGTAAATGCCTCCACTCTCGCCTCAGCCTGAGATGACCGTGACGTGATTTGCCCTCGGAAATATCTATTTTTCACTTCCTCATCGAGGGCCTATTTGTCCTTTTTTTCTTTCTACTGAAGGATGAATTCAGAAGCCTCAAAGTTGCAATAACAAAAAACAATCACTGAACTGGAAACGAGACTAACGATGAAACATTTGATGAAGACGTTTTAGTCTGATTTTCATGTTAAAACCTGCAGCTGAAGCTTTTCTGTCAACCTGCGATTTCATCAAAATTAGTGTCATCAAATCTGACACTGGACATTTATTCCTCATAGAACCACACTTATAAATAATTCAAACGCTGAAGGATGCTTTGAAACTATATATCTGTGAACATTTTAGGCCTTATGCCAAGTGTACCGACACATTCTATAGAAACAAACCGAGTTTAGATGCTCACAGCAATTCATATAGTCATGTATCATCATACGTGTTTATCCTGATGGTGATCTGTGGCGCTGTTTTGGAAAGTGATGCCTTAAGGTACCGCCACAAAACGTCTGAAATGTTATTATTCAGGTTTTACTCTCGTCTTGTCTTGCGTGTGCAGTCTCTTTAAATCCTTTAAGATCTTAGATTGATGTCAAAATATTTGCGCAAGTGGGATGAAATCAAATTGAGACACCGTGTGGACGTTTAAAGAGACAATTAAAGCGGAGGAGGGAGAGAGAAAAGAAAAAATCATGACAGAGGGAGAGGAGTTGGATTACGCTCGGCCAGCGTTTCCAACTGACTGGCTCGTCGCGTGAGCTCGTCGGTGTCCTCTGATCCATAATCAATGCCCAGTCACAATCGCAGATCTAAGTTATTGATTGGTATGATCAACCGCAGGAGAAATGCTTTGTCTTCTGATCAATCAAACATAAACCAAGGACTCATCAAATTGAATACAGATACAAGAAACAATGAGTTTTTCTTACTCTTGTAACTGCAGATCGTTCTATCATCGATTATTTCTGCTCCATCAAGGCCTAAACAGATGATTAAATACTGGAGGAATGTCAGGGTAATACTTAACATGACTTATATGACAATACAACAAAAGATACTGGACTTGAAAATAACCGATTATTAGCAAAAAAGGTCGTATTTGCAGCATCATCTGAGCAAAAATCACTATCTGCCTTCACACGCACACATTTCCTGTTGTGAAGAAATATCTCTGTTTCTTAATTTTGTCAAACTTGGATTTCCCTGAAAATCACTTCCTGCGGGGATTCAAAATGAAAAGCAATAACAACCATCGATGTAAAAGTACAACCACACCCTCGCTTTAAAGTCCTGCTGGACCTCCATTGTCACTGAAAACCCTTTATGGACCCTGGAACTGAAGTAAAATGCCCAAGAAGTCTGAAAAAATCCACTGGAACACCCCGAGAAGCATTAATAGATACCGCTACAAGTACTTGAAAGATCAAGATCTAGATCTACCCCATCGAGAACATGTCAATGCTGGGCGATTCTGAAAACCCCAGGATTACGTTCGCTGTCTTACATATTGAGTTCTCACGTTCTACAATTTCTCCACATGGCAAATACAGTTTGGTTAGGCTTCGGGACTTAGGAGACTGAAACAACGCCGATTACAGATCCGTCTCCTCTTGCTACATAAAGGTCAAACTCTTAAAGGTAGGGAAGAGAAGGAAAAGAACTCAGGCTGCATGCCGACCAAAAGCGTTGGTATTTGACAACCTGGGAACAAAACTCATCTTCTTTTTTCAGAATTGCCTTCCCTACCTTTAAATTACTAGGAATACTGGCTGGATGAAACCTTTTATTTTGTAGATCACCCTAACGACCTTAAAAACTCCCTCAATCAACAACTATAATACCACTTTAAATTCCAAAAAGAAGTCTTTGAACTGCTGGAACCTCTAAGAGAATTAGAGATCCACCTTTGACATCCAAGAAACTGTATTTTCTAGCAATTTGTACTGAGAAGCTCAGGATTGTGCAAAATATCCAATTGGAGTATTCGCGTAAAATATTTGAGCGATTACAGCGTGACAAACAACGTGATCACAGAAATTGGAGAACCGTGGTCATTTGAAAGCACGCGACAACACAGACACGTGCCAAAAACACTGATAAATGTCGATTTCATGGCATGACAGCGACCAAGGTGATGACGATGACTGTGAGGTGTCAAGAAGAATCAGCTTTACCAAAGAGTCCGCTGCCTGTTCGGCCTTTCCTCATCAGGTACATGGCCCAGGACAGGGGCCCAGAGCTGGAGAATGCCCCAGGGTTCATGCTTCGATCCTGGGTGTAGAAGCAGCAACAGCTGGGGCCAAAATGTCCGGCGCCCAGAAGGAAGAGAAAAGAGGGTATCAAAGGAAACGAGAAGTAGAAGAAGAAGGGGGGAAAAAGCAAAAGGGGAATTGGATCAAATACAAATAATAAGAGAAGTTAAATGAGAAAGAGAGGTAAAAGGAACAGATTAAGTTTTTCTGTCACGTTTCTTTTAGTCCAAAGTCCAAAATTTGGAGTCAACAAGAACATTTAAGAGACAGAAACTTGTTCGGCGAAGAAGATCTCCAGCCTGTCCTCACCTCCACAAACGGCTTTTATACCCCTCGTTCATCTCCTCACCCCCTCCCTCCATCTCACCCTTCATATTAGTAAAAACAAGAAAGAAGTGAGGGAGTAACATGCGAGGGAGAGAGGAGAAGGAGGAGGAGAGGAGCCAGTCAAGCTTAATTCATTCCCTCCTTCTCTAAAGCGTAGCCACGGGGGACACGACTCCACTTTGCCCTCAGGCTCTTTAAAGCTGCTAATTTCATTTAGCTACTCAAATGATTTTCTCTGGGTTTTTTTTTCTCCCCCCTTCTTCCTCCTTCTCACCCTCCCTCCTCCTCCTCCTCCTCCTCCTCCTCCTCGCTATCCTAAAGTTCTGGTTGAAAAATCGAGGTCACTTGATAGAAGTCTGTTTGTCTCAAGAGATTTTTGCCAAATTTGCAACGCAATCCTCAGGTCAGCTCCCCTCCTCCTGTTGCTTTGCCTTTGACTAGCTAGTTAGCTATCAAAGCTAAAAAAGAACAAAATCTTTGGGTACACGTCCTGTCTTAAGCCGTCTTGGTTGGTTTTGTTGGCTGTTTTCTCTTCATTAAACATCTTTATGTTCATAGCCTTCAATTTATGAACGCATTTTGGCTAGCGAACGCATCTTGCTGAGTTATAGTATTGAAAGTGGCTAACTCCTCTGCACAGACACAGAAACTTCCAAATGAAACCAGCAAGCGATAATAATCTTAACCTACTGTCGAGAAATAATGGGGACAGAAGAAAGGAGGAAAGGAAAAACAAAGTGGACTAGAAAAAGAAGCTCAAGTGAATTTGAATAGAGGCTAATAAAGACCGCAAAGAATGTTATATTGTGCTCCATGTTCTATTTTTTCCTCATTACTCACTCACTACTTCATTGTGTTGTTGATTAGCCTTCTTTACTTACTAGTAAAAGTCTCCATACGAGACTGTTAAAATAGTCACGGGTAGACCTAAAAGGCAGTAAAATGGTATTTACTGTATTCTATTGAGTGTTAGGTCAGCAGTACTTCAGAAAATAATGTGAAGTGCATTGCAAATGTTCTAATTTGTCCAAACTGATGCCTCACAGCGCTTGTTTTGTAGCAGATTATCAGCCAATGAAATCTACAAGTGTAAAGTGAAATGCGAGTACCTACATTTTTAAGTAAATGTACTCGGTTACATTCCACGTCTGGCCGACACCAGCACAACATTTTGAATGTAGTTTAATTGTATTGTCCTCGCAGAACCGTCACTTGTCTGTTGGTTAAAGCTGGATAGAGATGCACGACCAAACCTCAAGGTGACCACTGTGACACACACACACACACACACTGGTGGACAGTGAGCTCCCCACAGCGACTCTCCCAGAGGCCCTTCAGCTGGTGACATCACCACAAAACTCCCTGTGTGTGTGTGTGTGCGTGCGTTAAAGAGAAAGAGAGGGAGTGCGACTGTGTGCAAAGGCTCCCTGTAACCCTCAACCTCAGACCAACAGTGTGTGTGTGTGTCGCTGGGTTCTGGTGAGCCACAGTGGTCGTCTGAGGTGTGTGTGTGCGTCGTTCACAGCGAGCCAAAACCAGACCCAGGCTCGGCGGATCGCGCGTGTCGCCTGATGGTAAACCGAAGAAACAGAACCGCCTCGGTTGGCACACGAAGGGTTTGTTACAGCAGGAACAAATATGTGCCAATATATCAGTTTGGCATCTTTAATAACTTTTCTGCCGTCACAGAAGGAGATGAGGTGTTAAAGGTGCTGATGAGAGACCAGAGAGATAAAAAAAACAAAAAAAAAACAAACAGAGGACGTCTCCTTTTTCCCCAGACTCCCTCTATCCCTCCATCGATCCCTCGCTCAGGGTGGCAGGGAGTGTGTTTGTGAGGGTGTGTGCGTCTCTGTGTGGTATTGATCCTCGCCATGCCACTGTCATTGGCCTCGGGGTGGCCTCAGCTCAGGGGACGACAGGGACAGACAGCCGCTGGCACACAGAGAGAGACGCAGAGGTGTCATCTAGTTTTGAGTTTATTTCTTTCCCACTAAGATTATAGTGTCCTGCAAGTCATTTCAGAATAATTGAGACATGAAATATAATATCTGTTATTGTGACAGGCTCATTGTATTATATTATTCTTTAATTAAACTTTTCCTGGTACAAATCAAAATAACATACTTTTGTGTACCTCGAAACTCTTTATATTCAGAAAGAAGGAATTTAAGAAATAGACCTAAATTTCTGTATCATTAAATTGGCTTTACTTGGTTTGATTCACCTGATTCACATGTTTTTGTGAGGTCATTGTACATTTATATAGAAAAATGGGGCCCACATGAAAGTAATTACAGTCAAAATTCTTAATTCAAACACGAAAATGTGCAAAACGAGTGATTAAGAGTGCCGTAAAATACGCGCGTCTTCTTCTGCACATTGAGTTTTCTTGCTGTAACACCAGTATTATCAGTGAATGTATCAGTATATTAAATCAGCTTCAAGTCTTAAAAAAAGCATATAGCTCCATTAATCACACAAAGACACACGTCCATATATCATGTTTTTAACCAGTCACACTATCAGTAATATGAGACGCTGACCCATTTAGATGTCAATTTCTGTGGTGAGTAATTTCCAGATCCAAGCTTTTATTAAACTTCCATTGATTCGTCACATTTACCCTCTAATTTCAGTGTGATCTGTAACTTTCTACTCATTTCTCACTGTATGAATAAACTACAGCACTTTAAATATGTTGCATGTATGAGAGGCAAGAGATACGAGGAAGGTCTCATTTATACTTCACGTTACAATCCACTCACATGTGGCCTCTAAAAAAGTGATTAATACATGTAATCTATTACAAATTGTTACACAGAGCCCCTTGAATTAAAGATTCTTAAATATTGCACCTCGAAGTTCTTCTGATTTTTAAACATTTAAGTAAAATGTATCGAATAAAAACTGAAAACATCCAAGCAATTCTTAAAAAAAAACTGCAAATTGAAAATAAAATTTAATTACTGATGGGAGCAGAGGACATGACGATCCACACACACACACGTGCGCACACACACACACACACACACACACACACACACACACACACACAT
>OMLP01021079.1:0-12181 GCA_900302685.1 Spondyliosoma cantharus
ATGCATGCGCAGACGGGCTGGTTACTGCAAAACACAAGCGAGCTAACGGATTAAATTGATATCAACAAAAGAAGGGATGCAAAAAAATGTGCAGCTGTCTGATCTGTCAAACTATCATCGCTAGTCCGAACTTCCGAAGAAGGGGAATGTTGAGAGGCACTTTCAAACTGTTCATAAAAAGCACGACACTGACTTCCTTCCGAAAAGCGAGCTGAGGCCGACACCGAAGCATCGTTAGGGGTGAGTCACTCTATCATGGGAGAGGACGCTGGCGTGAATATCGCTGCTTCTCAATCTGTAGCAAAAGTGTTTTTTTCTGTTGGAAAACAAAAGCCAAGTTGTTCCTACAAGCTCTGGGGCTGTGCTACTAACTTAGACTAAAGGCTGCACACCTGAACAACTGGCTCCGTGGACTCACCTTTCTCCACTGATCAGCTGTTAGCCTAGCAACGCTAACAGCTGTTAGCCTCGCCGATCAGCTGTTAGCCTAGCAACGCTAACTTTTAAACCGACGTAAGGTACTCAATACTCTGTGGGCTGTCCATCATTGCTCAGTTGGTCCTCCTTCCACCACAACCTCGGGGTTATTCACCGCCTGGCTCCTTTTGTCGCTCTCCTCTGCTGCTGTGGTCTCTCCCGGCTCGCGGTGATGTTGGATGGTCCTCCGGATGCAAGTCTGTCGATACGGTCGGTGCTATTCCTTCTGTGCGGACTGACAGGCGCTCCATTTATTCTTTGTTTTGTTTTGTTTGTTCCACTTTGTTAAGTGTTAAGATGATAAAAGAGGTCTTCGTTGAGGCAGCTGACTCCTTGTTTCAGGATTTTAAAAACAAACTACAAATATTTTCATCAATCAAAGCTATCGGTATCGGCCTTAAAAATCCTTTATCGGTCGGGCTCTAATGCACACAGTATAGAGGACGCCTACAAGACCAGATCAGATGCTCTACTCTTATGAGGCAAATTTAGAGTTTGGACCAAACACACATTTCTGGGGGTTCCTACAACCGTCATTAGGGATACACACAATACGGATTTATTTCAGTCAATGCTAATGACCATTAATTACCCGCTTCTAACGGATGATACTGATAAGATAACAGATGATTTTCACAGTTTTGTATTTGTTGTGTCTAACCTGTAGTTCATGAAGACCTGAGGGTAAGAAAGGCTAAGATGTAGTAAGTACTCCATGGCTCTGATAAGATTTGTTAGTGTTAAAACTAATTTTCCCCCGTCTTTGCACGCTTGCAGAAGATGCATTTCAAATTGCAATTGCAAGAGCGTCCACACCTGCGGTGACAGATTTGGCTCTTTGGTATACCCTGCATGGCTTTACGCTGTTGCAGAAGTTTGATGTCATTGGCACTTCTTCTTCTACTTCTTCTTCATACTTTTTGTGTTTGGTTGTGGCTCCAGAAGTAGAGTGGTTGTCCACTAGTGGGAGGATTGGTGGTTTGGTTCCCTTAAGTCTATATGTCGAAGTGTATGAATGGGTGAATGCTGACTTGTGTTGTAAAGCACCTTGAGTGGTCATAAAGAGTACAAAGGTATTGTATAAATGCAGTCCATACTGTAAACCATTTAACTCTAACCATTGGCTATAGTTGAATATCAAAATAATATAAATTCTTATTATTCCTGTTACTACATGACCGAAATACTCCTATATTTGTGTGCCACAAATCACATACCATAAATTATTGCTGTTTTAGCTGAGAATGAGCACAAAATTCCAGCTTCATTGGTAAAATTGAGGCAGCAGTAGATGAGGAATCTGCAACAGATGCCATTATTGTGTCGTGTTTTGTTGCAGCGCAATCCAGCTATTAGCATACATTTGCAGATCTACAGCCATGACTAAAAAAGATAAACAAACTACTCATAAATCTTTGCTTATCACGAAAAGCTAAACTGTCTCCCACAACAATAGCATTAGTGCGCGCTTTGGCCAAAGGCAAGAGACAGTAATAGATAGTAATAGGGTTTACTACAGGAAGGCAGAGGCGCAGACAGGGTAAAGCACAGTGATAGACAGAATAGGGGGGAAAGTGTAAATAAAGAGCAGTGCGAGACGGAGAAAAATGGTTAAGAGAGAAAAATGGAGTCTGAACAAGAGAAAAGGAAGCTGAGGGGGGGTTGAGAGGGTGAAAGGAAGAGAGTGACGACGAGGAGTGGGAAGGTTGGTCTCATTACTATTAGACCTTCTCTCTCCCTGCAGGCTCAGGTGACCCCAGCTCTCCAGCCCTCTGCCTTGCACACCACTAATCATTTGGTTTTAATCACCGGGATATTCTCCCCCTTTGTCCCTCCCCAACCTCTCCTCCCCTCTCTTCATGCCCTACTGTGCGCCCTAGCCTTTGCCAAGGTCCAGCTAATTTTATTCTAATTGGCCATAGACTGGGCTGGGACCGATCTGCCTCATTGTCCTCATCCATCCGTCCATCCCATCTCTGTTCCACTCGGCGTCCTTTCTGCTCCTCCTCTGTCTCTCTCCCTCGCGCTTGCCGCCTTTACAACTTCACGCCTGCGCTTGTTTCTTCGTCTCCCCACTGCCTCCTCTCTCTTTCACCTCTAATTTTTCTTTTTTGCCCATATGCTGCCATTGCGGCTCCCTCCCCCTGTCTGTTGTTCATGCCGTTCATTGACATCGCAGTTGTGCGAACGCTTTCCAATTTCTGTTTTTCCTCTCCTGTTGACCTTACATTCCAATAGACAAAACAAATAGCCTTGATGTTGTCTGGCAACAAAAAGCTCTGTGTGACTGCCTTGATCCGCACACAATGGCATGAAAGAGAAATGTGAAGCTGTTCAATTAGGTAAACCTGATGGCTGAAGTCTGCTGTTCTCCCTCTTTTCATGTAGGAGTGAGAAAACACAGACTGTGCGTCAAATGACACCGAAAAAAATGAGTGTGCTGTATGAAGAACAAAGGGTGATAAGATGCCCGCTGGCCAAAAAGAACACAGAATCAGGATGAAACAGACAGTCCGGGGAACTAGCTGTCTTCCTCATAGGCTTTTGTGAGCGCAGTCGACATTGTTAAATTAAAGCAAACAAAACGTGACCTCTCTGAACTTAATGCATGCCTTTTTACAATATGTGATGCTTCACATGTGTATGTGAATATTCCACAGATAATTTTGGTCTTTAGTTGAACCACGGGATTTATGACTGTAAATAAGACAGCGGAGAGCGCACAGATGGTGCTGCATGAATGTCTCGGGGTCGATTTTGGTCATATTTATTTAGCTCCTCTCACCAAAAACTCTTCTCATTTGTGTTACAGTTAAATCATTTGAATCATCGTGAATTAAAAATATTCGAAAAAAGAAATTCCTCTTATCAAGCATTCACGTATAAAACATTCACAGCTGGTCGCTAATCATCCTGCTGACAACGCTCAAAACATCGAAGCCAAATCTCATAATACCGGCCATCAAGGGTAACTTTACCTGTCGCTGCGAGCAAAAAAGGAGAGGAGGAAGATGGAAATCCTGCATTACAATCACACGCTACAAATCCTCTACTTTTCTTTTCTCCTCCGGATCAACAGCTCCAATAAATTTTCATTACACCTGTGTGAAGCGCTTCAAATAGAGCCACAGAAGCAGAAACTAATTACTTTCTAATTTATTGACTAATGGCCACAGCCCTGGGAGACAGCTGCAATTGTTCTAACAGTCCTGCTGCTCCGACTGCACTCAGGTCCACTTTAGATTCATAACCAAAATAATTTATCATTACAAGCACATTAAATTGAACCGTATAGACCATAACAGTAGTAATTTATATCATTTTGTTGTTAGGGATGCTTTTCCCTCCCCTGTCTTGAAAGCGTGCAATCTTTGCGATGGGATTCATCTCCAGCCAGTAGTTGGATGTGGCAGGTTCACTTTGTTCTTCAAAGAACTCTTTGTTTTGCGCCTCATTCACCATTTGTTGTAGCTTAAAGTAGAAAGAAGACAGAGATGAATGTGTGCTAGAAAGCCTGAGAGGCGGTTTCTGTGTTACATATAATAAACATGACAGTCAGGCCAGAAGCCTAACATCATGGCCTGCATGTCATATGTTCAGGGCATGATCAATATGACATGAAATGCAGATACGCTGGATCTGTTCTGACTTGAAGTAGAATTTCATTCAGGATTTAGGTTCCAGTATCCCTTCGTCAGTCAGGCAAGCTCTGTGCTTATAATATATTAATTGTCAGTAATTGCCTTTATCTCATAATGCATCTCTCTCTTGATGGGAACAATGCCTTACAGGATGTCAACGTCCCTATCAACAAGACACAAATGGTCACCCAATGGTTTGAACAGCATGATAAAAAACATTAGCCATGTGTCAAGGCTGTCTTAATCACCACCGAGGACGCCATTTGTGCGTCGATGGGAAATTCTGAAGCAAAGTATGAGATGGCATTTTCCACTAGCGTCATTAAGATGGAAGGCCCATATGATCATGCAAATTCATTATGTAAGCAGTGATTAGCGTTGACCTTGCCCTCTGCGAGGTGAGTGGTCTGAAACGATGCCAAAAACAGCAGCCCATGGCTTCAGAGCTAGTATACAGACACTATACAGACCAGAATAAAAAAAAAGATTATGACTATTTAAAGATCAAATGTGCCACATTTTGGATGCTAAATGTGGCCAATTGAAGCAACAAAGTCCTGCTATATTGACAGAGAAAGCTGAGTTCTCCTGCCTCAAAGCAGTGCGGCAGTGCCTACATGTACCAAGATGCGTTGCACACAAAAATCACTATAAAACACCATAAAATCCTCTGCACGCATATTTTGGTATGTGATTTGCACCATTGGAATTTTAGGTGGTTTACAAGCAAGAGAACATGTTTTGTTAATGAGCAGCAGCACGCCCCCTGGCTACCCGGAGGCTAAACCCAAGCTGAAATCTGAAGCTTGTAGTTCTTCCTTGACATCAATCAGATCACTGGTGTTGGAACAAATTTTGCAACAGGAATTTCTAGCTTGGATTGACTACATTTAGCCTATCATGAACACCGATTGGACAGAAAACCTTTTCTTTAAATACCAGGCAGAAATTAATTCCCATTGACATCATTGTGGTGATCTCTTATCGACTCATGACAAAATACCCAGACAATTTTCAGGTTTTTCAAGCTGGTGTTGCTGTGTTGCTATTCTACCTTTTTATGAAAGAGAAAAAAATATCCTCAAGGTTTGTCATTTTAGCCAGATTTCAGCAGAAAGACCATCACATCTATGGGAGGAATTCCAACATCCCACGGCAACAACAACCACTCCAACCATGTTGATAGTACCAACACTGTGTTGTGTTTTGTGACTAGAAGCTTAGTTGACAGTGGTGTGGCCCTGAGGGAGGGTCTGAACAGTAGCAATCTGTCTCTGAGGGAGCCAACCTCCATTCACACCTCCCTGTGCATGGACATGCCAACTGCTCAAATTTACACTTCTACCACTTTTCAATCTTTAAAAGGCACACAGAGCAAAAAATGTGCAAATTATAAAATTCAACTGTAGTTTGCCATCTGTAACAGCATTGACGTAGGTGACCTTTTGCCTGCAGTTTCCTCAGTTTCTTGTGCACATTCACTGCGTGCCTTTTTTAAAATCTCATAGTCGGCTGAAAAGTTTACAAATTAGGTCTTAACATAATGCAGCCTGGCTGTAAATCTTCATTCACAGTTTCTGTAAAAAGAGCAACAAACAGGGGCAGCTCCGCACAAGCTTAAGTATCCATAGCAACAATATTAGTGAATCACCAATGAAACTAATAAATGCAAGATCTAAAGTTCGTACCTCAAAGGGACTGGAGCCAGATACTTATTTCTTTTTTATTTGATCAGCAATTACACTCACAAACACACACACACATAAATTGAAAAACACATATTGGCACACAAATGCCACTCTCCACCCTCCCTTTCTCATACTCTCTCTCTTTCTCACTCTCTCTCTCTCCGTGTCCTCCTCTTCAGACGTTCAAGCTTTCACAGGCTGATCAATAGAATCCAGCAGGCCACAAATACAGAGAAGAGGGGTGTGTGGAGGGGGGGTCCCATGGGACAGACAATAAGGACATCGAGAATAAAACAGAGACACACAAACAGAAACGCACACAAACACAGAAGCAGTCCTATATTCCCTGGCCAAGCGGTGACGTCAGGCTCCTGTTTAAGACACAGCCCACCTAATGGAGCATAGCCAAGGCACGATATGTGTGTTTGTGTGTGTAAGTACGTGTATGTGTGAAATAATGTTAGACAGAGAGTTTACCCGCTACAGCAGAGGCAAGGGAAGGACACACCACTACAGTGGAACACACACAAAGTCAAGCACAATAGCCATTAAATCAAAAGCAATCTCTCTGCTCCTGGCAATTCATACTCAGAGTGCTCTCACACATGCACCTGTACATACACATACACAAACTGACAAATTCCACTATCCAATGCACTGCATTACTATTAGGTTACTTTAAAAGTGTGGAAAGAAATGTGGGAGGAAATGAATGACATTCCAACAGTACATCCTCTCCAAACCTGAACAAAATGTGTCAGCAGTGGGAGTATAAAATCTCTGAATGAGAGTTTTTTGGCATAGGAGATATGGAGAGAAATCAATTTGAGGGCCAAGTATGGTGCCAAGGACATCCAGAAGGGCATAGCTCTGTTGATCTGTTCATATCAATTTGCTCCCTCCTGCAGACGGAGAATGCCACAGTGTGCAGCGCTGCATCTTTAAGGAATATCGCTCCGATAACGGTGCCATAAAACACATCATTTTACAGTCAAACCATCTCTGTCTCAAATGCACTTGGAGCGGAAGCCATTTTCAAGCAACATAAAGTTTAACATGCCGCTACATCTGCCGAGCCGCTAGCTTCCACGCTACATGGGACTGGGCGATTTAATTAGGGGACATGGGATTACGCTGTGTGGAACTGCAGTGAGCCCCACCCTCTCGATCCCGACCTGATCCCTCCTGAACCTGCGGTCATCTCTGGAAGTATCGAGTGCATACCGCATTATTGTATCCAGTATGTGGTTTGACCATAACTGAAAAGTTTACAACAACTGAATCATTAAACACTGTAATAAGTCATATCATTGTGCACAAAACTACTTGCATGGGTGCGATCATATGGATGAGCAGCTAGCATGTATCAGCCTTCCAATTTCCATTTTTTAATAGTAGAAAACATGAACATTCATATCATTTTACTCCTCCATGATTATGTGACAATGTTAAACATCATGAATATTTTAGACATAGATATTCTCATGGCCCATAATGATGCCGCTATTATAACAGAATATTGCAGCAGGATGCAAAAGATATTAATGCTGAGGTATTTGTGACCATCCAACTATCTTGTCTATGTGGGAAACAGCATTTCATCCATCTTAAATAGACATTTTCTAGATGAATACGTATTGAAAATAAACCCATTCAAAGGCTAGAGCAATTTCACCGAAAAGCATAGCAAAATAGCTTGAAAATAAAGTAGAGATTTAGATGAGCTGCTTTGATAGTCATTAGTCGACTGAGAGGAGACTTCCCCCAGCTGAGATAACTTTCTGAACAATAAAAAGTCATAAAAGAAAATCTCTTTTAAAGTTTCCCCTGATTTCTAATGGAGCCTCCCTCCACTGAGCATTTCAACCACCTAAGTGCGAAAGCGACCAGATCACTAATGCATCCTAATTCAGACTGTATAGATTACAGATTGTCAAGGGCAAAAGTTTGATTTTTCCCCTGACCATGTGAAAGCAGGCTCCCAATATAAATTTAAGGGATCAATGGTGATGGAGGGCTGAGAATTGTAGGGGACCTTACCACTTTCTGTTGCAAATTACCATGCATGACTGGGATCACTGTGCTCTGTGGACCTTTACTAAGAGCTAAATGATCTATGCACTGCTTAAAAAGAAAACATGTCAGGTGTTTAGAGTTACACTGCCACGATAAACACACCTGAACAGATGCAGTCACTTGTTACAAAAAAAGCAAAGCACTGTGACGTATATCTTCACATACCAGAAGAAGAATAAATGTCAATGTTGAATTTGTTTAGATGCTACCAAGGAGGGTGTGGGCCACAACATAAATTCTCTAATGGCAATCCAGATAAAGAGGTGACGTGTGGGCCTCTGGGTGAGAGCGAATTGGCCAGAAGAGACACAAAGGCAAAAGTTCAATTAAAAATGTTGAAGGAATCAATTTGTTTGCCTTAATTACTTTGTTAATTTGTTAAAGCATTAACTTAGAAAAATCCTGTGTCACATTTTCTGCTGTGATAATGGAGCTACAGGGAGGGAGGGGCCGTGCTACGGGTTGAGTGCCTTTTAAACGGCTCACCCTCTGGTTCTAAACACAACGCTCAGTATGCCTGTTCGCCCGTCCCCGAGTCTCTCTTGCAGGGTGTGTAGGTAATGAGGCCCTCCTGTAGTGCTACGCTCCACTCCTCTGTTGGTGCAGAAAAGCGCACCCCCGCCACGTCCTGACATTCTGACAGATAGGAGCCGTGGAAAGCATATGGCCAACGTGGCAATGCCTCCGACGCCCTCCAAACTGTCGTAGGGCTCAGGGATAATGAGCGGTAGAGGGATGAGCCCAAGTCCTACACATAGGAGACATTAGTCATCACATTTTTCCTCATCTGTCACAGATCAGCTATAAAAAAAACTCTTACCTCGTATAAGAGTCAAGAGATCTCATGAATTTGTGACTTTACAGAAGAAAGCCATGTATTTTAGCATGGAAGAGCCAGACATGAAGTCTCTTAGAGAGTGCACACCTAGGATGACTGTAGGGCTCCAACTAGCAGCTATTTTCATGTCGATTAATCTGTCCATTCGTCCGTCGATTAGCTGATTGGTTGTTTGGTGTATAAAATGTCCAAGATGGCGTTCTCAAATATCTTATTTTTTTCATTGGTTTTCTGTCATAGAAGAGTAAAGGATCCAGATGATATTCACATGTAAGACGCTGAAATCAGCGAATTTGGACTTTTTCTTGAACAGTACTCAAACTGATTGACTGACTATCAAAACAGCTGGTGATTAATTTAAAAGCTGACAACCAACTGATTAATTGCCTATTCTTTTTGGCTCTAGATGACGTCAGATTTAAGTTTGATGAAACAATGTTAGTTCTAGCAAATACATAAAACATGTCAAAGTTGCTGGTTGACTGTTTTTGCGGTTTGGCTACATTTAACATGCGTCACAACACTGAGTCAAGTGGCAGACAGTCAGGTTAAAAACAAAAAAAGGGATGTCACTGACGGAGGCAGGAGTGAGTGATGGTGTGTTGGGCCAGGAAGTGGCCGCTCCCCCTGTCAACTGTCAATGCCGTTAGTGTCCAGAAGCTGAAGTCTACAGCGACTAGACGCGATTTCAGATAAGGTGCCCATCCAGCCATGCCCTGGACATGGCCTCCCTCTGGCCCAGACTGCTCTACCAGTCTCCTTCCCTCTCTCTGTCTGGCCTGTTATCCCTGACTGTCTAGACACCTCACAGCACGCGATCCCTCACCCCAGCCAACCCGGGCTGTTCTCAGCTCCTCTGCTTTCTCTCTGCTCAAACACTGCGTCACAACACTGGCTGGCTGGAGGGCTGTGAAGGGCCACTGAAAAGGACAGAACAATTCCAGGTAGTTCTCTCTCTTACTCTGATTCAAGTCATTCACTGGAAGGTTTTAAAAAAAAAAATGCTGCTCAGCAATTCGCTTCAATCCTCCTGCAAGAGCAACTGAAATGATCATAATCCAAGACTAGAACTTATCAGACAGTCTCGAGGGTTGACTGTAAGTGCGAACAATTGGAATGAGGCAGCCTGCACCCATCATTCAATGATGTAGACACACCCCAGAAAAACAAAAATAACAATTGAAAGTACTTTTTGTATGCTGAGAGACAAATGAATGAGAACAATGAGCGAGCCAAGAGGCAATTACAGAGCGGATGTATTTGGGTACAGGCTGATCTGCTCGTGGCAGTGAAACCACCTGAGTGCCTGTGTTCTGAAGCTCAGGCTGTCAGTTAAAAACACATGTGAGAGAAGCTAGAGGGTGTTAGTCTAAATTGGAATCATTCATTCAGCTTCTTTACCATTGTTGCCCAACAGGTGGAGTGTGGACACCATACATTCATACTAGCGCTCACGCAAAGCCCTTTAACTCTGACCTGCTGCAGTAAAAGGCAAGGGTTGCGATGCATCACTTCCCTATGCACAAAGAGCCTCACATCCATGACTGATCTCTATTAAATTACATGGATTAAATCAGAGATCCTTAATTAGGCCCCAATAAAAGCATCATGTGGCTTCTGAAACCTCAGAGCATGCCATGATTGGATAAAAATATGAAAACATACTAAATGAAATTGGTTTACCGCTGAGTGTGCGCCCCATGACTCTAAAGTGGAGCGGCAAAGCAGGGGAAAATAAAGTGAGGAGAAATAAGTATGAGAGAGAGAGAGAAGAGAGGCACAGATGCAGCGAAAGAGCAAGAGGGGAGTCTCAGGGCGAGTCACACCTCTTTGCCTCAGAAAAGCTCTTAAATTCCATGTGTGACCTAAGGGAGAGAGGTCTAAAGAGTCAGCCTAAGATGCCATGATACAGAATTTGACTGTTGCGAAGCAGTGAGCTAATACAGTCTGCCACAAGCCACACTGAGGAGTGCTACGGGCATGACATGAGGCTCCTGGAGACGAGGCAATCCTTGCATGTTTATATATGTGCATACAGAACACGGACCTACACGTACACACTTACAAAACCTCAAGCACGCTCATCTGGGACTCGCCTCTCTCTAAAAACTGGAGCGTGATGCCTCGCTGCTCCCCTGGACCCTCGCTTCTCCTAGTGTCAGGATGGCCAAAAGCTTTTAAGTGCTTTAAACTCATAATAACCCTAATGCTCGGCTCTCCCCCCCATGAGTTTTGTGTTTGTCTGTAAGAAAATGAAATGCAATTGAAATAGATGCAAAGATGGGGTATGTTCAGACATTCCGGGGGTTGCTGGGGATTTGGCGTCTGTAAAGGCATTAGCAAAGGGGAACAGAGAGCAAACAGGCTCCCAGGACGTGTTCTGCAGTGACAGGGAAAGTTAGAGAGTGGCAATGCACAAAACTGCTAACACACACAGGAGCACAGAATACATCGGGCTCCTTATTTTGCCCTCTTCTCCTTTTGCATTTTAGCTTGTTATGTTGTTTGTGATGTTTCTATTTTTGAAAACATGGGAATTGAAAAAAATAAATAAAAATCACAGATCTACTGCCACAATGCATTGCAGGGAATAGTAAGCACACAAACAAAAACAGCCCCCAACCACCTTCCCACTCGCCACTAATCCTCTCCTGCCCTAATTGTGGGTGCAGTCACCCCAGATTCAGTTCTTGGGGTAGATGTGATGCAGAGAGGAGGAGAGTTGAGGCACTGGCTGAGAACAGACCACCCCATCTTCCCCTAAAAATGATTTTCTCTGCCAGAAGACACCAGAACGGTAGGTGGTACTCTCTCTCCATTACATTTCACTTTTATCTCACTTCCCCTTTGCCACTCCATCTTCCTGTCATATCCAGCTCTCTTTTCTCTCCCTCTCCTCTTTCTACTGTAAACCGCCTAAGGTGATTATGGCTTGTGATGGTTGTGGGTGGGGAAGGCGAATCCCTGTCTTTGTTTCCTTAAAATAGGTTTAATACACTGTTACCCAACACTGTTGAGAACCTCTGTGTGATTGTTACAATAGATTGGGGCACAAGACACGTCACACAGCACAGAGTTAAAAATGGTGGTCTCCATTTAAGATGGAGAAAGCAGGCGGGTGGCTTGGCACCTACTGGCGGTTTTCTCTCCTTGACAGTTAGAACTGGTAGGTTGCATCAATCGTGCCAGGTCTGCGTATCAGCGGGATAAGCAAGAAATCACACACATATGCGCACTCACTGGAGACACATTAAAACAGCCTATTAAACTCTCTGGCCTTTGATTTCTTTTAATCAAAGAGGCCATCAGTCAAATGAGCAGAATCTCTCACCACAGGCCTCAGAACAAGATGCGAGAAAGGAGCCAGCGACTGGTGGCTGGCTGTGTTTTGTCTGAACAGTGTTGCATTGGAGCTGTGCCATGCCAACCTTTTAAGCAGCCCTCTATTTTCCTGTCTGGTT